>ML369393.1:1706-129781 GCA_005239525.1 Nicotiana knightiana
TCCTTGGTCAATAAAGAGATTCAACAAGCAAATCTCTAGATAGGTTAGTATTAGCACTAGGGTAGATGAGTTTGACTTATTGATAGTCAAGTTCACCCCACAACAGTGCACAAAACAGTAGTGTAGAGGGCTGGAATTCACCCTTTAAAGGGTATACAGCATGTGGTCAAAAGGGCTATAGAGTAGAGAATCTGAACCCTTATATGGTCAGATTCAGTCCCTAAAAAGCCAAGAATAGTCAAAAATGTTCAAATGAATGCTATTTGAAGTGCTGGTATGGTTGTTAGAAATGTCAAGAAAGTTTGTATCTCTGGGTTTTGAATCAGACTCCCCTTCATAGTCAGATTCAATCTAAAAAGATACATAAAAACCTGTTGATTTCCTTCCTGCTGAACCTATGATCACTTACCAAAATCTGGTTGTCTCTATATGTATGATTACAATAGTAGAATTATCTGTTAAAGGCTTCTTGTGATTAATTCCATATCCTTGAAGTCATAACAGAGTCATTTAGCCAACATTAAAAGGATAGTGAATCTGACCTTTCATAGTGGTCAAATTCACCCCATATTTTAGATATTTAGAGAGTAGTTGATCACCCTTCGAGGGTATAGAAGTGAGGTCNTCTCCCGGGTTAACAGAATTCCTTACTCGGATCTCTGGCCGCAGAGAAATCAAAACAGAGTCAAAATATCCTCGGTTTGGGATTTCAATAAATAAATGGTGTCCCGGAACACCGTCAAAAATCCGGGTGGCGACTCTGAAACTAATAAATAAATCCCAAATCCGCATAATGTCACTTAAATTGGAAAAACTCCTGTATCCAACCCTGTGTCGGAAAAAAGGAGGTGTGACAGGATGGCCTATAACAGGGAATATGGATGATAAAATTTTGATGGAACTCATCATCTACAATTGGGTATATGCTGAATCTTGTCTTCACGCTGTCATGTAGGTATCTTGAACAAAAAGTCAAACACTTTTCTGCCAAAAATCCCTCTGCTATCGATGCTTCTGGAGAAAATCGATTACGAACAAATGACTTTTATTTACATAGGTTCCTCTCAATGGGATACATCCAACGAAGATGAGCTGGACCCCCAAGCTTAATTTCATTCACCAAATGAATAGGCAAATGTGGCATTATATCGAAAAATGTTGGATGAAAAATCTTTTCAAGATCAAAATTTATGTCAACAATTTAAGAGTTCATTTTTTCAAGATCTCTTCGCCTTATGACTTTACTACATATGGCTCTAAAAAAATCACCCAACCTAACAAGGCCAATGAAACACTCTTGGGCAACGCCTTTCTAACAGCAATCTGGAGCAAGTAATGCATTATAAAATAAGCATCATGACTCTTGCACCCTGATATTTTCATCTCCTTTACTTGCACGCGTTCTGAAATATTTGAAGCACAACCTTTTGGTAACTTGGCATTTTTTATGACAGTACAAAATAAACTTTTCTATTTTGGTTCCATGTAGAAACAAGATTTAGCCAAACTCATTGTTCCATCATTATCTTCTCTTGGTAGTAACTCCTTTCGTATCCCCATTTCTTGTAAGTCATAGCGAGCATTTACATGATCCTTTGACTTTTTTCCAATAAAGTCCCAAGCAAACTGTCACATATATTTTTCTCGATGTGCATCACATCAATATTGTGCCTCAATTTGTTATGCGCCCAATATGGCAATTCAAAAAAAATAGATCTTTTTTTCCATGGACCCTTGTTATCCCGGGGTCTTTTCTTTTTGCCCTTTCCAAAAACATTGTTGAATTCAAGCAGCTCTTGAAACACTTCAACTCCCGACAAAGGAGTAGGTGCAGGTCTATGTTCCTCCTTACCATCAAATGACTTCTTATCTTTCCGCAAAGGATGATCATGAGGTAAAAATCTTCTATGGCCCATATAACACATCTTATGGCTGTGTTTGAGATATAAAAAGCATGTGTCATAATTACAAGTGGGGCATGCCAACCTCCCTTTGGTGCTCCATCCTGAAAGCATAGCTAATGCTGGAAAATCACTAACTGTCCACAACAACGATGCACGCATTTGAATGTTTGCTTTGTCTCAGCATCATATGTTTCTATCCCAGTTTCCCATAGTTCCTTCAATTCTGCAATAAGTAGTTGTAAGTACACATCTATATCATTTCCTGGAGATGAAGGACCTGTTATGATCATTGACAACATGATATATTCTGGCTTCATGCAAATCCATGGTGATAAATTGTAGTTCATTAACATGCCGGGCCACGTGCTATGAGAAATGCTCATAGTTCGAAATGGGTTGAAACCATCACTTGAAAGACCCAACCTAAAATTACGTGGATCTTTGGAGAAGTCGGGATGTATAGAATCAAAATCCTTCCAAGCTTCTCCATCAGCAGGATGCCTCAAATTCCCATCATTAGGTCGTTCATTAGCATGCCATCTCATTGCAATAGCTGTTTCAGGACACATGAATATTCTCTGGAGCCTAGGCTTCAAGGGAAAGTACCTTAAAACCTTTGCAGGAACTTTAGCACTTGCATTAGTCAAGGCACGTTTAGAACTTTTCCATCTAGAAGACCCACAAACAGAGCAATTATCGGCATTTGCATTGTCATTCCAAAATAGCATGCAATCATTAGGGCATGCATGTATTTTATCATAATGAAGACCCAAATTTTTTTATCATATTTTTAGCCTTGTTGAAAGACTCTGGAAACTTAGCAAAGGGAAATGCCTCTTTTAGCAATTCTAACAAGTATGAAAAGGCTACATTACTCAACCCATGCAAAGACTTAAACAAGTACAACCGGATGGTGAAACTCAGTTTATTGAAGTTTTCACACCCTGGATATAA
Source organism: Nicotiana knightiana (assembly GCA_005239525.1). NCBI lineage: Eukaryota > Viridiplantae > Streptophyta > Magnoliopsida > Solanales > Solanaceae > Nicotiana > Nicotiana knightiana. Next base: position 4,565 of record ML369393.1, read on the forward strand.
TTCTTGTTTCCCTTCCTCTAATAATTTAAAAAATCTCTTAGCATCTTCAGATAGAGCCTCTCTCATCCCTTCTTCTTGTACCGTCTCACCTTCTACATTTCTGAATGTATCATGAAGTAATCCATCAATATCATCATGCATGTTAGAAGCTTCATCATTATTTCTTTGACTAGGTGTAATTCTAGAGGAAAATCCTTTACCATGGAAAACCCATTCGGTGTAACCATCAACAAAGCCATTAACGACCAAGTGATCCTCGACCACATTTCTATAATGCCAATAGCGATTAATGCACTTTTTGCAAGGGCATAATATTTCATTTCCTTGGGAAGCTCGTTCAAATGCCTTATCAAGTAAATCATTCACTCCACGGATATACTCATCCGTCCATCTTAAAAAATGCATCCAACTTTTATCCACTTTATCCATGAGAATCCTATATGACAAAAGTAAATCAAGAATTAACTCAATAAACCAAGGTAAATACTATTTTGACTTTGACCAAAGCTTAAAGGGGGTGAACTCAAGGAATTACAAATAGTACAGAAATTCTTTCATTGAGAAAGAGCTATAAAATCATTAGAGAAGAGATTCGTTCTTCGTATCAACGGAAGTTCAAAATAAACCACAAAAGGTGTTCACATGGAACATTTTCTAAGTACAACAACCACAACAACAACATACCCAATATTATCCCAGACCGCGGGGTCTGGGGAGAGTAGTGTGTCGCAATAGACCCTCGGAACACATTGATAAGAATGTTTTAGGTATATGTAAACATTGTATATAAATAGGACTATTATATAACACTTAACATATATCAAAATATTTCTCCCAATCCTTTATTTCTCAAGGAGACTACCCACCAAACTTACTAATACATTCTAGTTAAATTTTCTCCCTCTGACTCAAATTGAATGTCCACTATTAACAATTAGTAACCATTAAGTTCCTCTATCAGGTCATCTAAAATAAAATTATACAAATGCGCTAAATCTGTCAATCCTCATTGTCCTACCTACCAACTAACACTTTAAAGCTATATGGGGGGCAATGATCTATCACACCTGGTAAGCCTGGAAATTGTTCAGGAATGCCACTGAGTATACTATAAAGTGGATTCAGAATGAGCAACTACATAGATACAAGACTACTCTTAGGAACAATTGTTTCATTAATAGATTATGTAACTAGTTTGGGACTCAATAGTGAACTCTGCCTTGTATTCATATAGCTTTCGAGGTCTAGTTGTTAAGAACAACCTTCCTAGAAGGGGATTACAACACAAGAAACAATTCTCATACGACTTTTTTTATTACTATAAGGTTTATTTAGCTTGTTGATACTTTCTCAGCTTGTTTGAAGAACAACAAGTAGCAGCAGAAGATCCATTCTTTAAAGCCACCTCATACACAAACAACACTGAAGATGTAAAAGCAAAAAGCATAAAGTTATCTCCTTTGAAATATCCACAAGTCTCAACCTCCAAATCATGATCCTTAAACAATATTCTTGAAGACAAGACAGAGGATAAGAAGTAAAAAATCATCCAAAATTCAAATTAAAAACTACTTACCGATAACGACTTTTCCCTTAGCTACCAGCAACAATTTCACCTCGACAAATTGACAAATCTGTAAAAGAAGAACTCTACACTAAATAATGATTTCTTCAACCTGTAAAAGAAGAATTCTACAGTTCGACAAATCTGCTGTTGAGACATTAAAAAAAACATGGAAAAAATAACGAAAGAGGTAGTAGCAGTATACACCCCTATTTACCCACATATTGAACCCCCAAATACAACCAAATCTTCAACTATAGAGAACAACTACTCACATTGAAAATTAAACCCCATCATAAGGCAAAATCAAGAATCTGTAAAGAAAACCCATGAAATATGAAACACAAGTCACGAAGAGTACCTATTTGGCTTCAAGCAGTAGTCGAGCCGTCGCGCTTTCGTGCAGTCGAGCAGTCGAGAAATCGAGCAGATGATCTTCAAGCAGTAGTGGAGTAGTTGAGCAGTCGAGAAATCGAGAAGACGATCGGTCAAGCAGTTGAGCTTCAAGTAGTAGTCGAGTAGTCGAGTCGAGCAGTCAAGAAATCAGTCTCCAAATCAGTTAATTTTGGGTTCTAACCAGCAATTTCATTCACTTCATTTTTGCAAAATGTTAGAAGCAAGCCCTATAAAACCATTCTATGTTTATAAAAGGAAAATTTCACATCTCCAACCCAATTTTCAGATTTGGTACTTTCTCTTAGGGTTTGGCAGAGAAGAGATGCTTTGGATATATCGATGGAGTGTTTTTAATTTGGTGGGTTCTGATGTTTTGGGGAGGCGACATATACCATATAAAATATAAATTATAATTTTATATTTATATTTTATTAGAATAGAAAGAATAGGGATTGTTTATTGGATACTTTAACAAAATTTAGGAGGGAATAATGATGAGGAAAAATAACCGTTCCAATAACAATTTTTCCCAAATAACCGTTCCCATAAACAGGTCATTTGGGCCGGTTTACAAAGTCGTTCCGGAAAATCATTTTAGGCCACGGTTTTATTACAATTGTAACGGTTTGATCTCTAGTGTGTGCTGCTATCATCCAAAATCTATTGGAACGGTTAGAACCGTTGTTATAGATATTCTATGGCAACGGTTCTATAACCGTTACAAAAAATGTTACAATAGGCCCATTTTTCAGTAGTGAGGCTCAATTCACAATTACAGACAGTCAACGGTGAATGAATCACCCATAGCACATATAGAACCAGGTTTCCAATGTGTCAAAGTTCACAAGGGCCTCAGGACCCAAGGAAATGCTCACATTAGAACCAAATACTCAAGAAATGATTCAAAGTAGATTAGGAACCAGCCCCCAGTGTGTCAGAGTTCACAGGAGTTTCATATGGACCCTGAGCAGTGCTCACACTAGGGTGGTTGAGGATAGAACCTAAGGGACTAAGAGTGATAGTTTAAAAAAAAAGTAACATTACATAAAAGGAGGCGGGGAAAAATTTAAAACAGTGTTGATTTCTCAGAAGAAGGCCACCATAACAGAGTTTTAGAACACAGAACATGTAGGAATAATTGCATTAAGAAAACAAGCAAGGTTTGCAAAGTTGTTCATGCTCAAGCATACAGTTTAAATAAGTTGATGTTTGGAAAATTCTAGTTAAGCTAGGTGTTCATGCTAGTAATTAGGACAACCTTATTAAACCATAGAGAACCAAACGGTCAGAACACCCACATGAATCCTAATGAGTACAAGACATATTGGAAAGCAAGTTAGCAAAACATATAAACGACAGAACATGAAGCCTAGTAACAATACAAGTTTCAAAGATTTAAGACTAATTGACTACTTAACCTTCTAACATTATCCTAAAAATACTCAAATTCAGAACAGGTTCGGAACAACACATAGGAGATAGATTAAGCCTATTTTCTTAAGAGGATTCATATTATTCAATAATAACCAATCGCAGACTAATAGTATCAACTATAGGGCTAGGCAAAATCATGCTCAGGAATGGGTTTTAGACATGCTGGATTGTAAACACAGTTCAAGAACACATAAAAAGGAAATGACAAAGGATAGTCATTCACCAGTTAAGCGAGCAAAACTAGAATAATACCACAAAGTCGAGAGTCCAGAATATTTGGCATTGGCTTTCAGCCAGCCAAGACCGGTAGTAAAAAAGAGAGAGCAGAGGGAGTATAGAACCAAAACCCTAAGTTTCTTAGTGGTAGTATATTACTTCGAGTGTGTCCTAAGGGGAAAGAGGGACGGGGTTTAAGTAGCCTCAGACTAGGGTACCAATACTTGGAAATAACCAATCAATATATTTAAGGGAAAACTCATAATTATTAAGGTAAGTCAAGAAGAACGCGTATAACATCAATCTAACAAGTCTGGGAATCACAAGTTCTTAGGTAATAATGAAGGCAAGAGTCATAAATAGATAGGCAGAATCAGTAAGAAAAATAAAATAAGAATCAAAGCCCTAATTTAGGGTAAGTAAATTAGTTGGAATAATACAAAAAACTTACATACATATAGACAAATATGGGCAAATATTGAAGAAAACACGTTAACAAAAACAAAAAGAAAAAGATCGTTATAGATCTGAGCCCTAATTTTAGGGCAAAATGAAACTAGTCAGCAAATTCATAAAAATCTCGATAGAATGCATATAGAGAGATATAAGGGAACATTAAAAAAGATACTCAAAAAAAAATTTAAAACCAGAATAGATCTTAAAGATCTGAGTCCTAATTTTAGGGAAAATAAATTAGGCAAACACTTTTTAACGAAAAGGAAAATAGCAGAAAATAGACATGCGGAAACATAAAGGAGGTTTTAACAAAAAATAAGAACAAAATTTAAACAGATCTTAAAAAGGTCTAAACCGTAATTTTAGGGTAAATAGATAATCAAAAGAATTTCAGAGATTCGTACCCCAAGAAGCAAACAATGAACGTAGATAAAAGAAAGGGGAATCTCAAACCAGATTTGGTTTGAAAATGCAGAAATCGGCTTGCCATATTAGGCAAGCTACTAGGTTATACCATAATCGAATAACCGGTAGCGAGACAAGGTGAATAAAGTAAGAAAATCATCAATTGATCCCATATCTGGTTAGAATCAAAGAAATATTAGGGGGTATTAAGGTGATGGCGCTAGGGTTGATAGAGGAGAGGGAGAGAGAATAGAGACGGCGGGGTTGGGTATTATGGTCTCTAGGGTTTGGAGATGGGGATATAAGGAAAGGGCGGGGTTATTTGTGAGCCGTTGATCAACGGCTAGGATTTAGGCAGAGTTACGTTAGTTCCGGATTGGGTTAGGGGGTTATGGATTGGGCTTAGGGTAATTGGGATAGGTGTTTAGGTAACTGGGCTGGTGGGTTGTTCCGAAATTGGGAATTTTAAGGGCTAGATTTTAAATATCCATTTTAACAAATAAAAAATATTTATAAAAAACAATTGATAGATAACAAAACTATCACTTGTGCATCAAAATAATTTAAAATAATTATTTAACATTATAAAAATATAAAAGTCATTTTTCGTATAAATAATGTAATTATGCACGTACATGGGTTGTGTAATGACCCGATCGGTCGTCTTGAGCTCTAGCGTATCGTTCAGAAGTTTGAGGTCATGAGAAGCTCCATTTCTGGTATTATGACTTGTAGGTGTGGTCGGAATTGAATTTCGGGAAGTTTAGAGTTAATTTGGAAAGAAAATTCTCATTTCGGAAGCCTTAAGTTGGAGAAATTGACTAAGATTGGGATTCTGAGAAAATGACCTCAGAATCAGGATCTGAAGGTTCCAGCAAGTTCGTATGATGATTTTGTACTTGGGCGTATGTCCGGATCGGGTTTTGGATAACCCGGGAGCGGTTCGGCATATATTGTGGAAGTTAGTGTTTTAGAAGGATTTCATAAATTTGGGTTGGAAAGCATTTTAGAGTTATTGATGTCCGTTTGGGATTCTAATCCTGGAAATAGCTTCGTATGGTGATTCTGGAGTTGGGAGCGCGATCGGAAGTGAATTCGGATGTCCGTAGGTTATTTTGAAGTCATTTGGCTAAAGATAGAAATTTAAAGGTTTTTGAGAAGTTTGACCGAGAGTTTGACTCTTTGATATCGGGATCGTATTCCAATTCTGAAAGTTGGAGCAGGTCCGTAAGGTCGAATATGACTTGTGTGCAAAATTTAGGGTCAATCGGACGTAATTTGATAGGTTTCGGCATCGGATGTAGAAGTTCAAAATTTCAAAGTTCATAAAGCATGAATTGGAGTGTGATTCATGATTTCGATGTTGTTTGATGTGATTTGAGGCCTCGAGCGAGTTCGTATCATGTTTTGGGACATGTTGGTATAATTGATTAAGGTCCCGAGGGCTTCAGGTGGATTTCGGAAGGTTAACTGAATGAATTTCGGAGCAAAGAGTTGCTGAAATTTGCTGCAGAAAGCTGTTTTGACAGCAACTAGTGCAATCGCGGAGCTGAATTTAGAAGCTTCTAACTCGAAATATATAAGGATTCTGAAAATTTTCAAAATATAAAGTTATGATCGATTGAAGATGGCTGGTGGAGCAGTTTCGGCAAAATTTTCTGATGCATGGAGCCGATTTAGAAGCTCATATCTCGGAATATATAAAGATTTATATGGTGTACAACCTATCAAATGAAAGATCTCCGAGTGTAGTTTCTAAATATTCTAACCGTTTGCCATTTGGATATTTATACAACGAGTTATGGGTGTTTTAGCAGAAGGTGTACAGCAAGGGAAAATAGTAATAGGATGTACAACCTGCACAGCGCAAGGTACAACTTGATGAAGCCTGGGCAGATTGTTTTAAACACGAGTTTTGGCCCATTTCTTTCATTTGGTTTGGACGATTTTGGAGAGCTTAAGGAGGGATTTCACGAAGCAACACTAGGTAAGTGATTTCTTCCTATTTTTGAGTTAAATATGTGATCTTACATGGATTTAGACATCGAAAATTAGTATAAATTTGGGATTTTTGGGGAAGACCTAGAATTTGGAATTTTGGACTTTTACCATGAATTTGAGCATGAAAATTAGAGTAAGTTGTATAATTGAGTTAGTAAAGCTATGGGTAGAATTTATTTTCGACAAATTTCGGAATCCGGGCACGTGGGCCCGAGAGTATTTTGGTCAACTTTTCGAGCGGAGTTGGGAACTTATATAATTTGAATTGTTACAAGTATTATAGTGAATTTTCATTGGTTTGCCCATTATTTGGCTAGTTTTGCAGCGCAGTGCATCAATTGGAGTCGTCGGAAGGGCTTGGAAGCCGGTTATGAAATTTCAGAGCGAGGTAAGTCTCATTTCTAACTTTGTGAGGGGGAATTTTCCCTCATAGGTGAACTAAATGAATACATGCTATTAATTTCGGGGGCTACGTGCGCACGAGGTGAAGGGAGTTCGTGCGTAGCTACTAATATGCTTATGTCTGGGTAGTCTAGGACCCACTAGCATGCCTTACTTGTTGTACTTGTGATCTTGCCAGTAATATTAGACCGCTAATATGATTGAAATAGTAATTGAATACCTAAGAAGACTAGATTTCATTTTCTTAATCATCCAGAAAGAGAATTTATTCTTCCTTGCGTCATTGTGTTCCGACCAGATTTGTAATATTTGAAAACCTCGTCAAACGTTTCTTGAGAAGCTGTGTTCTTGATAAAAATGCGGATTTATTATGTGAATACGTGTACATATGAGCACCTGAGTCGCAGGTATAATTCGCGAGCAGGTTAACCTTATTATTATTATGTTGACCGCGTCACATGATCGATTTGCAAGCGCGAAAAATAGATGCATCTATGGTTCGAGCCGTTCGTCCCTCGGTAGTGCACATTTATTATTGTTGGTCCGAGCCATTCGACCCTTGGCATATCTCACGCATGATAATTGTTGCGTACTTTCCTATGATTTACATGTTTATTGGCCTAGAAACTATAAATTGTCAACTAAAATGGCGAGGTGTTAAAGTTTTAAATGTAAAACGAACTGATATTCCTTATCCCTGATATTTATTAAATTTCCTATGATATTCATGCTTAGTGTCTCACTCGATTATGTTAAATTGACCTCTAGAAAGTGTCAACTTCGACCTCTCGTGACTACCTCTCTGAGGTTAGGCGGGATACTTACTGAGTATACGTTGCTTTCGTATTCATGCTACATTTTCTATGCATTTTTATTGCACAGGTACTTTCACAGCGATGTGTCCGGCTTGGAGACTTAGGTGAGCTGCATCATCCGGAGGCGACTCATAGCCGACAGAGTCTCCGCCATATTGTATTTATTTTCATTTTAAATTCCTTTTCCAATTTGTATTTCCGACAAGCTTTGTAGTATTTGTGAAATTCTTAGAATTTGTTCATGCACTTGTGACACCGGGTTCTGGGATGTGTTTGGGATGTATTTTATAAAAATGGAATATTAAACTGTCGTATTTACTTAGCGGATTTTATTCAGTTATTATGTAATAAATTGAAAGGTAATGATTTCAAAAATGCTAAAACAGGAAATTTAACTTAACCATTTAATGCTTGGCTTGCCTGACAGTGGTGTCCGGCGCCATCACGACCTTATGGATTTTGGGTCGTGACAACTTGGTATCAGAGCTCTAGGTTCTCTTAGGTTTTACGAGCCATGAGAAAGTCTAGTAGAGTCTTGCGGATCGGTATGAAGACGTCTCTACTTATCATCGAGAGGCTACAGGTTTGTTAGGAGTACTTCCCTTCTTGATTCCTCATCGTGCGATTTGATTCCTCCGAGGCTTATGCCTACGTTTCTTCCTACTCAATCTTACGCGTCGCGAAGCGCTTGCTATGAATCAGGAATTTGAGGAATTGAAATGGTGCTATGGGTGTGGTGCGGGATGTTTCTCCCTGCGAAGTTGATTGAGGCTATTGTCGTTGCTCTACTGAAGAGTAATATGTTGTTTCAGCCAGTAGCTGTGATTCTGAGGACTTGAGGTTATGCTCAGGTTATGATGATGTTTACGATTGGTTATCGTGCGATGTAGATATGATGATGGAATGCTTGCCCATATGTTGGGGGTGATGAATGGCTTGAAGGGAGGTCTTCTCAGGGCGTGATTTCGAGATTTCAGCATTTTAGTTCCGGCAGAGGAAAGGCATTTATAAATGGTCAGGTTTTGGATTGATAAAGCAGTAATACTTGGTGTTTTCAAGTGAGGTGGGATATGCACCTGTGATGTGATGTGATGTCATCATCACTGATCGAATGGAATATGTTAATTTTGTCGGTGCTATGGTTTCTTCGGTTTCATTGGGTCAGAGTATTGTGAAGAAGTATTGAAGAAGCGGTTGTCAGAGACCGTGAGGCGCGGTGGTTCAGTACTGGATAAGTGTTGATAATGAAGGCAGCTCGAGATAGATGATCTTCGGAGAGTTTTACGTCGTGGCGAACTGCTGGATTAAGAACTACAGAGAGTGATATTGAATTGGGCAGCACACGATGAAGAAAGACATGTGAGAAGTGACAGGCGGCGGCTAAATTTCTAAAAGTCCAGGCGTAAGAAAAGGAAGTCAGGTGGTGCTTAAAGGAATGAGGTTAATCAAAGTGGGAGAGCGGCAGGATAGTGGTGAATTAGAAGATATTGTAGCGCACTTAGTAGATGTCTATGAAGGCGGACGGACTGGTAAAGTTGGTGAATGAGAACAAGCTTAGGATGGGGTATTGATGTTGTAGAGAGTGTGCAGTACAGCGTCGTTGGAAGGTGTCAGTTGGTAATTTCCACATGTGGGTTATCTCTTGTGGGCAGGTTAGCGGTCGGGTAGTTGGCAAGTATCTGCAAGGAATTCTAGTGGTTATTCGGTGGGAGACCGAGAAAGTGAATGATGCTAGGGAACTTGAGTATTTAGGGAATGCCAACAGAAGAATTTAGAAGGATTTCGATGGGGTCCAGAGTGGTGCAAGGAGTAGCTTTGGGCTAAGTGGGAGAGTCACATCGCCTGCAATTGGGTTGCAGGATTATCTTCTCATGGGGTTACGGATTATCGGTGTATTGGAAAGTTATTGCAGCTAAGGGGAAAGGAGTAAAATGGTAATTATGCATGGGATTTGATAAATGTGTTTAAAAGTTGGCCCTATTGGACCAGGGTTAGGCTTTGGAAGATTCAGAATTTATGCTTAAGGCATAGGCGAGTTGTTAGGGTAGTGACTCAGTCCCGTGCTTCACTGAAAGGGTGTTCGTGTGCTAGAAGAGCCTTGGAGTTGATTGTATTCGGGGCCAAGTCAGAGTGGGTGACTCTCAATAGCGGTCCTAGCAAACTCGAAGGTTAAGAATGCAGTGTTTAAGGGTTTCAGGCAGTAGTATGATTAATAATCCAGCTTTTGCAGTATAATTTCTGAGAAAGGGAAAATGGTTGGATTGTTCTATGATATTTTTCAGCGTGCAGGATAGTATTGGGGGAGTGAGAGAAGTAAACTCCGGGGTATATAAAGATTATCAGAAGGGTGTGAGACGGTTTGTGGGATTGAGATAGCATGGTCTCGTGAGTCAAGGCCACTCGGGATGAGTGAGGATTGAGTTTGTTATGAGTTGAATGGGGTTACTATTAGTTCTGAGGCGATTAAGGATGATTAAAATAAGAAAGATTGGTTAGCCATGGTTGGAATGGCACATATGCGACAGTGATCAGTTCCTTCAATGTGATTAAGTTATGCATGTGGTTTGTGTCGGTGTGTGCGAGGCTTGTCGGCCGCCGTAATGGATTTATTTGGAAGCATTCAAGTATTATGGCTTGTCAGGTGTAGGCGGATCCCGGAAGGATCATGGGGGNTCTGCAGTAAGTAGTATGTAATTGGAAGTAAGGATCAAGATTGCGGTTCGATGTTGACAAGGATGTCATGAGCTCGGGTGAGCAAGAAGAAGGGATTTGAATGTATAAAGTAAGCAGGTGTTGTCTCCAGTGTCACCTAAGATCGGTGTTTGGTGAAAGAGGCTTTGTATCCTGGTCATGGGTTCTTGATGTGAGTTGCAGTATTAGTGTGGTCGGCGGTATGGATGTGCAGACTTGTTACCTCATGGGAAAGGTTGTGGGAGCATGACCACGGGAAGATCGTATGAGTGTGACATGTAGGCACGTAATGGATTGAAGATTTAGACTGAGTATAAGGAAGAGTAATATTGCTTATGTGAGAATTTATGCTTGGGAGGCGTTCAGTTCATTTTGTTGTGGATTGTGGGGTGTTTGTCCTGGCTATGATGGTTGTTCTTGCGTGTTATGATAAGAAGTGGGTTATTATGGACCCAGGTAAGGCTATTAGCCTAGTTCGGTGCGAGCAGAATCAGCTTGAAGTGTAAGAATGGGTTTAAACATGATTATGGGCTTCATGTGAGACAGATGTGTTCCTTTCAGTATAGCGCTCCTCAAGGAGGGGTGCTGGAATATCAGATGTTGTTCCGTATTCGTTCATTTCATGTAAGGTTATTATTGTGCCGTGTGAGTTGTGAAACGGCTTGAGAAATTCCTATATGTTAAGATTCAGCGTAGTGATGATGTTGTGTGAGCAGGAGGGCTCTTGAGATTTCAGAGTATATATATATCGCACCTCAGTTGTGCTTAATTTTTGTAGCATATGGCTCTATCAGTCTCCCCAGGATGGTATTATGCATTTAGCTTGCTTATGATCGGTATTCAGTAAGTTGTAATAGTGAGCTATTCAGCTTCGTATATATCTCCTTATGTGAATTTTATGATGGGACCAGGTGGAACGCCGCCACATGTATGTTATTTGGATTGGGTTGCACGCCGCAACAGGGTGATGTTGAGTGAGGTTCCTATATTTATTTTTCTTGTGTTTTGCTTCCTATTTACTAAGGAAATCCATGTTAGTTGTGTGAGTGGAGTAGTCCCTTCCTGAGTCATTTCCTTATGTACCATGTTCGAATTGTGAACTATTGGTGTATTGTGGCATCGTGTGAGACTGTTGGTCATGTATGGAGTGATTGGTTGTCTGAGAAGCTCATACTGGGTAAGACGAGGCTATTGGATCAGGGATCAGTGCGATAAGATTTTGTGAAGTATGGTAAAGAACAAAGTCTAGTATTAGCGTAGTAATGAGGTGATGATTTTAGTCAAAAAGGAGAGAATCAATGTTTGGTTAACTCTGCAATTGGTTAGAAATTTCTACACATCTTCTCCGTTGTGGTGGTATCGTCAATATTATAGCAGGATGGATATGTATATCAGCAGATGCATTGGGAGCATCAGATTCGTGGAATTTTGGCTATTAAGGTCCATGGAACGTCATTGTGGTTAGATGGTGAATTATACGGTGCATGGTGCTAACTCAGCAAAGGTATGCAGTCGTGTTTTGGTACCTCGTGCGGTAGTTGATACGGTGTTTATATATTGAAAATAGGCCTGGAAGAGAATTTCAGGTGTTGGAATTGGGTTCTAAGCTTATTCATGGATAAAAGAGGATATCTTCAGATTTGATCAAGCTAATGTCCTCAACTGGGTTGTGGTAGCACGGGCAGGTGCACGAGATGTTAAATAGCGATTTCAGATAACTCCAGAGCAATTATTGGCACGTTCGAGGACGAACGTATGTTTAAGTGGGATAGAATGTAACGACCCGACCGGTCATCTTGAGCTCTAACGCGTTGTTCAGCAGTTTGAGGTCATGAGCAGCTCCGTTTCCGATATTATGACTTGTAGGTGTGGTCGGAATTGAATTTCGGGAAGTTTAGAGTTAATTTGGAAAGAAAATTCTCATTTCGGAAGCCTTAAGTTGGAGAAATAGATTAAGATTGGGATTTTGAGTAAACGACCTTGGAATCTAGATCTGAAGGTTCCAGCAGGTTCGTATGATCATTTTGGACTTGGGCGTATGTCCGGATCATGTTTTGGATAACCCGGGAGCATTTCGGCGTATATTGTGAAAATTAGTGTTTTAGAAGGATTTCATAAATTTGGGTTAGAAAGCATTTTAGAGTTATTGATGTCCGTTTGGGATTCCGAGCCTGGGAATAGCTTCGTATGGTGATTATGGAGTTGGGAGCGCGATCGGAAGTGAATTCGGATGTCCGTAAGTTATTTTGAAGTCATTTGGTTAAAGATAGAAATTTGAAGGTCTTTTTGAAGTTTGACCGAGAGTTTGATATCAGAGTCGGATTCCAATTTCGAAAGTTGGAGCAGGTCCGTAAGGTCGAATATGACTTGTGTGCAAAATTTGGGGTCAATCGGACATGATTTCATAAGTTTCGGCATCAGATGTAGAAGTTTGAAATTTAAAAGTTCATAAAGCTTGAATTGGAGTGTGATCCATGATTTCGACGTTGTTTAATGTGATTTGAGGCCTCGAGCGAGTTTGTATCATGTTTTGGGACATGTTGGTATAATTGGTTAAGGTCCCGAGGGCCTCGGGTTGATTTCGGAAGGTTAACGGAATGAATTACGGACCAAAGAGTTGCTCAAATTTGCTGCAGAAAGCTGTTTTGACAGGACTAGTGCAATCGCGAAGCTAAATTTGGAAGCTTATATCTCGAAATAAATAAGTATTCTGAAATTTACAAAACATAAAAGTTGTAGCCCTTGCATTTTGGTTTCCAGAAAGTTAAACCATTCATGATTTGGACATTTTATCAGAAAGTTATGATCGATTAAAGATTACTGGTGGAGCAGTTTTGACAGAATTTTCTTATGCATGGAGCTGACTTTAGAAGCTCATATCTCAAAATATATAATAAGTTACAACTCGATGAAGCCTAGGCAGATTGTTTTAAACACGGGTTTTGGCCCATTTCTTTCATTTGGTTTGGACGATTTTGGAGAGCTCAAGGAGGGATTTTCACCAAGCAACACTAGGTAAGTGATTTCTTCCTATTTTTGAGTTAAATATGTGATCTTAATAGATTTAGACATGGAAAATTAATATAAATTTGGCATTTTGGGGGAAGACCTAGAATTTGGAATTTTGGACTTTTACCATGAATATGAGCATGAAAATTAGAGTAAATTATATAATTGAGTTAGTAAAGCTATGGGTAGAATTTATCTTCGAGAAATTTCAGAATCCGGGCACGTGGGCCCGAGGGCATTTTGGTCAACTTTTCGAGCGGAGTTGGGAACTTATATAATTTGAATTGTTACAAGTATTAGAGTGAACTTTCATTGGTTTGCTTGTTATTTGGCTAGTTTTGGAGCATGGTGCATCAATTGGAGTCGTCAGAAGGGCTTGGAAGCCGGTTATGGAATTTCGGAGCGAGGTAAGTCTCCTTTCTAACTTTGTGAGGGGGAATTGTCCCCCATAGGTAAACTAAATGAATACATGCTATTAATTGCGGGGGCTACGTGCTCACGAGGTGAAGGGAGTCCGTGCGTAGCTTCTAATATGCTTATGTCCGGGTAGTCTAGGACCCACTAGCATGCCTTACTTGTTGTACTTGTGATCTTGCCAGAAATATTAGACCGCTAATATGATCGAAATAGTAATTGAATATCTAAGAAGACTAGAGTTTATTTTCTTAATCATCTAGAAAGAGAATTTATTCTTCCTTGCGTAATTGTGTTACGGCCAGATTTGTAATATTTTAAAACCTCGTCAAACGTGGCAAATGAATTCCCAGAAATGATTTATATAATATCTTCATGTTCACCTAAAGAGAATTTTATCATTTTCTTGAGAAGTTGTTTTCTTGATAAAAATGCGGATTTATTATGTGAATACGTGTACATATGAGCACATGAGTCGCAGGTATAATTCGCGAGCATGTTAGCCTTATTATTATTATGTTGACTGCATTGCATGATCGATTCGCGAGCGCGGAAAATAGATGCATCTATGGTTCAAGCCGTTCGACCCTCGGCATTACACATTTTATTATTGTTGGTCCCTGCCGTTCGACCCTCGGCATATCTCGCGCATGATAATTGTTGCATACTTTCCTGTGATTTATACATGTTTATTGGCCTGGAAACTATAAATTGTCAACTGAAATGACGAGGTGTTAAAGTGTTAAATGTAAGAAGAACTGATATACCTTATCCCTGATATTTATTAAATTGCCTATGATATTCATGCTTAGTGTCTCACTCGATTATGTTAAATTGACCTCTAGCAAGTGTCAACTTCGACCTCTCATGACTACCTCTCTGAGGTTAGGCGGGATACTTACTGAGTACACATTGTTTCCGTACTCATGCTACACTTGTTGTGCATTTTTATTGCACAGGTACTTTCAAAGCGATGTGGCCGGCTTGGAGACTTAGGTGAGCTGCATCATCCAGAGGCGGCCCGCAGCCGACAGAGTTAGGTGAGGTCATGGCACGAAGGGTGTTTCCGCGCAGGTGAGGATGAGGGACATGCATTATGATGTGATATTTGTTTTCCGTGTATACATTTCCACCTTTACCTTGAATTGTTATTGTCGCAATTATATATTTTGTGTGATATGTTGTTATTATCCCGTACTTGACATCTATCTTAATTGTTGTTATGTTGTCCATGTCTTTTACTTGCTTAACTTGCATATGCCATGCCTATTTCCCTCTTTTAAAATTATACCTATGTCGTTCTGTCACACTTTAGTATAAGCATTCCACCCAGCTAGTCATTCATGCCCTTACATGTTAGCTTGTAAAGATCATGTGTTTCCTTATTATTTGTTATGATTGCACTTAGGCCTCAAATATGCTAGTTAATTAACGTTGACATCCCTTGCTTTCCAATTATTGTTATTACTCACGTGTTTTCCGTTTAGTCCTTTACTGTTGCGCACATATATATCCTTGTCCATTGTTGTTACTTGCGTATTTCCTACTTTGTAATTAATGTTATTGTGTTTCTGTCATCTGGTTGGTTCTACGTACGTACATTTAGAAGCATGAGTTGAACACACGAAGGGTATTGTCTTGCTAATTGATTTGTTACATAAATTTATTTATATATGGTGAGGATGAGATAGAAGCACGAAGGGTCTTACCGTGCGATGTGACTTGATATCTTGGATACATTTCTTATACAGGAAAGATTGTAAATCTTCTACTGTAATTCCTGCTAGTAATTGTTGACTGTCTCATAGAGTTGTATATGGTTGTACTGATACTGCACTTCTGCACATTGCGTGCATATTTTTGGAGCAAGGCTGCTGGTGACCTCGGGCGCTGATTGGGAAGATGTTCGTGCGTTTGGATATAGCTCCCACTTGTCCTTGGTGGATTAGGTTGTTTCTAATATGTTTATGTAACCTCCAAACAGAACCTGTATTTATTTGTATCAGTTTTGAAATTCCAAGTCTTAGAAGCTCGTGATTCATACTACCAGGTCTGGTGTAAATTTGTCAATGCTCAGTTATCCATTCTCTTTTCTCTTAAATTCTCAATTGAGTTGTATTTTTTTTTTTTTGGTTAGTTGGCTTACCTAGCGGGTTGATTTAGGTGCCCTCACGACTTGTGGTTGTATCTTTGTAGTTATTGAAATTAATCCTTTAGGTATCTGTTAAACCCAAAAATATCTCAAAAAAACTGATAGTTCAAACACAAATTCTCTCCGATTCTAGTCAACAAACGTAAGAAAATAGCACGAGAAAACAACAATATTTGTCAAACTAAGTATTGTTATATGAATATTTAATAATTAAATCTTGTATAGATATGAAAATTAATTATTTAATTTTATTATAGTAAAACATAGGTGAGAAACAAACAAACATATTAAATAATAAAACTAACATATAATATAATAAACTAACATATAAAATAACAGACTTGTTGAGTGATAAATCAAAAAAAATTTCTCATCATGAACACAATAACATTGGATACCTTGGTGATACTACGTCTCAAATATCGAGCCCCGAACCAAAATGTGGTTCATTTGGATTCAAACTAAAGTATTGTTATATGTTAAATCTTGTATAGTATGAAAATTAATTATTTAATTTTATAATAGTCAAAAATAGGTGAGTAACAAACAAACATATAAGATAATAAAACTAACATATAAAATAATAAACTAACATATAAAATAACAGACTTGTTGAGTGATAAATCGGGAAATATTTCTCATCATGAACACAAGAACATTGGATACCTTAGTGCTACTGGGCCTCAAATATTGAGTCCAGAACCAAAATGTGGTTCATTTGGACTCAAATTAAGTATTGTTATATGAATATTTAATAATTAAATCATGGTCGACCGTACCTTATACCTCCACCGCCCCCTTAGCTTAGGGAACATTACCAGCAGGATGATCGTTCCAGGGTTGACAGGACATATGTGGCATGGCTAGAGGCGCAGATCGAGATTTGGGACCGGCGGCATGTCACGACCCAAATCTCTCTCTGTTGGGTATCATGATGGCACCTAGTCTCAGGGACTGGTAATCCTAACATTCACCAAATAACAACGATAATAAAAGAAAATCCAACAGTCTTGATATAGAATCTTGACAAAATTTACAATTTCCCCAAAACCGGTAGTACAAGTCATAAGCTCTACGAAATTTTTATACAACTCCTATATACAACTGTTTTAGAAATAAGTAAGAATAGTTGAATGAAAATAGGAAGGTGACTCCGAAGCCTACGAACGCAGCAGCAGGTTACCTTGAGTCTCCTCGGCAAAGATCTGCACCGCTACTAACAACAATTACATGGATCTGCACACCAAAATGCGCAGAAGTGTAGTATGAGCACACCACAGCGGTGCCCAGTAAGTATCAAGACTAACCTCGGTGAAGTAGTGGCGAGGACTAGTCAAGACACCACTGGTATTAAAGCTAAACAGACATAAATATAGAAACGGCAGAATATGACATCTATCTAACGACTACACAATATAGAAAATAACCAAAAAAACATTTACAAGGTGGAAGGAAATGCAGCAACAACAACGGAACAACACAAAAATTCACAGAAATGATAGACAAAGATACAAGCCAGAACCGGAATACCACAACACAATAAGAACACCAGCAACGCAGCACTACATTAGTATTCCACGTCAGGCCTTAGCCAACAATCCACAAAATTGGTCAAACCTTCGAGTGAAAACCTTTAAATCGTAAGTTTGTATTGAAATCTTTGAATATAATTATTTCAAAATAGAGAATTTCCTTTGAAACATACTTTTCTCCGGATACATATATTTTTTGTTTTGGAAAGAGAAAATCTTTAAAACATAGTTTCTTTAAAAATACATAATTTCCAAATATACTTCCCCAATAAATGACTTCCAAATATCATTTTCTGCAAGACAAATGCTTTTCAAATATACCTTTGAAATAAAAGTCCTTCCGACAAAATTTTTCTTCAAGGCAAATATTTTTCTTTTCAACTATACTTTTCAATAAAAATCTTTCGATCATAATCTCCACGGGATAAATTTACCGGAACTCAGTCTGTAACTCAGAATTTATCATGCAGTACAGGGGGAAAGCTCCCGGAATCTCGTCCGTAGTCCCAATTTAAATATGCAATGCAGTACAGTGGGAAAGGTCCCGGAATCTCGTCCGTAGTTCCAATTTAAATATGCAATGCAGTACAGGGGGAAAGCTCCCAGAATCTCGTCCGCAGTCCCAATTTAAATATGCGATGCAATACAAGGGGAAAGCTCCCGGAATCTAGTCCGTAGTACCAATTTAAATATGCAATGCAGTACAGAGGAAAACAACAAGAATGCGATAGAAACAACACACATTTCCACAACAGGCGCAAAAGCAACAAAAGACCGAATACAAGGTGCGGCGAGCAAATCAATACAAGGACTTAAATCACAAGAATGGTAAAACTCACTCATAAGAAGTAGTCCCTGAAGGGAAATACCAAGCACAAGTGAAACATATAACGAGGGGAAAGAAAAACCAATATAGCAACGATTCACAATATTCAAGTCATAAATAAGAAACCAATCATCCCGACAAGGGAGACAGCTATAACCAATCTCACCTAAACAATCGAGCAAACCTATGTAGCATTTAAGGGAAAAATCATATAAATCACAATGTACGACTCACGGGCATGCTTGACACCAAAGTATAGATATTCCAATCACTGCTAAATAATTATAGGGCGAGACTATGCTAATCCTAGTCAAATAGGAAATTTATGAAGGAAGATATAGCACGACTATAGAAAAGATAAAGTCCTCAGTTAAGTCAAATTACGATCAAATAAGCAATAAAGGAAAACTAAGTAAGAAATTTCGTATTTAAGCGGAAAGAGATAAACTAGCAATCGGAACTCAGATATAACAAATACAACTTCATACACAGGGGATATAAGGACCTAAGAACCCTAAAAGGCCAACCTAAGTAAAATAAGTCCGAGTATGCACTCGTCACCTCGCGTACGCAGGCTACAATCAACATAGAAGAGTCAATCCTAAGGGGTAGTTCCCTCACACAAGGTTAGTCAAGATACTTACCTCAACCGCTCGGACCAAACTTGAAATCACGTTCTTGCCACGAGTATCCGACTCCGAATGCCCCACATCTATTCAATTCGATTGCATAATGTAAAGATCACTTTAAGGAATCAAAATAGCTAATAAGTTCAAAGATAATACGCGAAATAGGAAAATCACCCAAAAACTCCCCCGGGCTCACGTCTCAGGAACGAGTGAAAGTTACAACTTTAGAACACCCATTCACTCACGAACTCACTCGAACAAGAATCATCAAAAACCGACGCCAAAATCTTATTAAATTCTCGGATTTCTAATTGGAGAAACTTCTTACTATTTTCATGATTTTTCACCTAAATTCCTTGATTGCTTGGAAGAAATTGCTATAGATTAATGATATACAAAGGAAATAAGGTTAGGAATTGTTACCTATGAAGCCTTTCCTCAAAACCCACTCCAAATCGCCTACATCCGAGCTCCAAATCATTTTTAGAAGATATGAATTCCAAGCCCTCAAATTTGATATAACTTGCCCAGCAATTTCCGCACATGCGCCCATTGGACAGCACCTGCGGAAAAACCATCGCAGGTGCGAAAACCCACTAAAAGGACTGGGGCCACACCTGCAGTCACTGGGCCGCATCTGCGACTCCGCACCTGCAGAAACCCATCCGCACCTGCGATAATTGGTTGACCTTGACCAACCCACACCTGCAAGCCCCTCTTCGGCACCTGCGTGCCGCACCTGCGGAAAATCCATCGCAGGTGCGAGACACCAGAACCAGCAATGGTTCAGTTGCTTCCAAGTTCCAAAAATTACCCGTTGAGCATCTGAAACATCTCCGAGGCCCCCGAAACCTCAACCAAACTTACCAACCAGTCCTAATACCTTATCCAAAATTAGTAGAGCCTCCAAAACACATCACATAACACCAAAATCACCAGTTATACATGGATTCAAGCCTAAGAACTTATGAAATTTCCAAAATCCACAACCGATGCCGAAACACATCAAAACTAGTTCGAATGACCTCAAATTTTACACACATGTCAAAAATGACACAACGGACCTACATCTACTCTCGGAATTCCATTCCGAGCCCGATATCAAGATTTTTCCTATCGGCCGAAATCATCAAAAATCTAACTTCCGCCGAATTACCTCAAATTACTATACGGGCCTCCAAATTTAATTCCGGACGCGCGCCTAAGTCCAAAATCATCATACGAAGCTGATGACATCATCCATAACTCGTTCCGGAGCCATTTACATGAAATTCAAAAATTCCGGTCAAACTTCACTGTTTAAGCTTCCAAAACAACAGTCCTTCTTCTAATTTGACTCTGAATCATCTGTTAACTAAACCCGAACATGCACGCAGGTCGATATACATAATACGAAGCTATTCAAGACCTTATTCCACCGAACGGAGCTTAATTTCTCAAAACAGCCGGTCGGGTCGTTACATTCTCCCCCTCTTAAACAAACGTTCGTCCTCGAACGTGCCAAGATCCACCTCGAACACATCAAATCACTGATTGCACACTTCCAACACACACCCGCGGGTGATCCCACGTCACCCCGACCTACATAAGCTTGATGACACCATCACAACTGCAATATAGCCTTCTCATCACCACCGATAAGCCTCATACCTCAATTTCTCACCTTCCACTCATTTCGAAAAGACCCGATTCTAAATCCATATCCGGCATTAGCCTCAACCAGCTGCATTAACTCATGACTATACCCATAAGGCATGACCACCCAATATAGCACATCACACGTAGGATCATAATAACACTTTTGATCACAATGGCTGCCCGAAATCAACTCAGCATTGGCAATTTACCTCACATCTAAAAGAACTCGGTTTCCAACCCCATAATACTGATAATGATGCAATAAACATGAATACCTCATTATTAGACACCCTAATCACCGAGCCACAGCTAACACCACCGGGCACACATCCCGCAACCTAAACTAAGGAAGCACATAACGAAATGACTGAGTATGAAAAATGAAACATATAAAGGGACTATCAAACAAGCCCATAGGCATAACTCTCTATCAATACTGACTTAAAAGAGTAATATAACAAGGAAGAAGCAAGGCATATGAACAAATCACAAGGATCCCATTCTGATATAACTTCCACCGCGATACTCAGCCCGGTCCAAACATATCAAATCACAAAGGATCACGAGGGTCACGCCCTAAACTCTATATTACATGCCGAATATATATCAGACCAATTTAAATCTCCCGATAACTCATCTCGGCTAACAAAATCATAACGCTCACTTAACTCACGTCTCAATGGAGTATCAATTCACAGCTCGTAAACAAAATACTTAGGAAAAATTACATAAAGCTCACCATGATGAACAACAAGGACTCACTTCTAGTCTCACCCATATAATTGATGAATAAACAATGATAGACACGGGTAACCACTCATGGAATCTCCCAACAGGAGTAAGCATGAAAAATAGAGTGCAAGGCATGAAACTCTCTTATCATTAAAGCAACAAATAAGGAAAACTCGTCCCGACTAGCAGAACTATAATGAAATACAAATGGTGCCCCTCTGTAATACATAAAAATATACTTGTATGATAATACCTAGCACAACGGCCTTCAGCCTACTATATGAAACACATCTATGGGTTGGGCCTCCCCCTCTTGGGCGCCCTCTACTTACCTGAATGCCCTGCTATAACACATCTGCCGGAGCCTGGGGCAGTCTCTCACCCTGTGACTGGTATCTCCGCACTCAAAACAACCTCTCTGTTGGCGGTGCTTTAGAAACTGTGCAATACGAGTACTCTGAGACCCACGAGTACCTGAAATCCCATGTGAAGCCGATAATGCAAACTGAACTGGATGACCCAAAAAACCTCTACCGTGTCGCACCCTACCTCCAAAATAAGGACTAGAAGATCTCTCCGACCTACGAGGCCTCCTCGCCTCCCTAGACTCTCTCTCCTGATCTCGTCTGTTCTTTCGCTCCCGGTCCCGCATGCTCTCTAATCGGCGAGCGATCCCTACCACCTGCTCAAATGAAACATACGACTACAACTCTCGAGCCATGCTGAACCGAATATCATGCCTGAGCCCTTCAATAAACCTACGGACTCGCCCTCTAACTGTAGCGACTGAGGCAGGTGCATGCCTGGCCAAATCACTAAATCTGATGGCATACTCCAGCACTGACATAGTGCCCTGGCGTAACTGCTCAAACTCCACCACCATGCTTCCCGAAGGGAATGGGGTACAAACTCTCTCAAGAACATCTCTAAAAACTGACTCTGCATAAGTGAAGCTGACTCGACCGGGCTACCCAACTCACATGCCCCCACCACTGATAAGTCGTTCCCTGAAGCTGGAACGTAGTAAAAGCAACCCCACTTGTCTCAAAAATATCCAAAGTGTGGAAGATGTTATCGCACTCCTCCAGAAAACCCTGTGCACTCTCTAAAGCTAGTACGATGAATGTAGGAGGGTTATATCTCTTGAACCTTGCAAATCTAAGCTGCCCTCCCTCAGATGTTGCTGCTCTAACCATGAGCTGAACTGGAACCACAGGTTGTGTCACTATGACACCTGGACCCTGATAAACGTGGTCTCGCTGCTATGGAGAGTAGACGGTGGGAGTCTGAACTCCTCCCCTGATCTGTGAAGTAACTGGTGTAACCTGAACTAACCCCGTCTGAGCCAATGTACCAAACATGCTCAGGAACTGTGCTAAAGTCTCCTGAAGGCCAGGGGTAACAACAGGCGCCTCTAGTGCCTGTTCCCAAACTGGAACTGTTTGTGGCTCCTCAACGGCTGCTCTGGTAGGTGGCCTAACTACGGAACTTGTTTCTCGTCGACCTCGGCCTCTGCTCCTAGCGACATCTGTCTCGGGGGTAACATCATCACGAACCGCGGCTCGTGTCCTCACCATCTGTGAGAGAATAGAAGGATACATTTCAAACTTCAAGGTCAATGAACTCGCACGATAGGAATGAAAGAAATGAAATTGTCCTAATAGTTTGGTAGCCTCTCGAAGATAAGTACAGACGTCTTCGTACTGATCCGAAAGACTCTACTAAACCCGTTTATGACTCGTAGCACCGATGAACCTAGAGCTCTGATACCAACCTGTCACGACCCAAATCTCCCTCCATAGGGTATCGTGATGGCACCTAGTCTTAGGGACTAGGTAATCCTAACATTCACCAAATAACAACGATAATAAAGGAAAATCCAACAGTCTTGATATTGAATTTTGAAAAAATTTACAATTTCCCCAAAACCGGTAGTACAAGTCATAAGCTCTACGAAACTTTTCTACAACTCCTATATACAATTGTTTTAGAAATAAGTAAGAACAGTTGAATGAAAACGGGAAGGTGACTCCGAAGCTTGCGAACGCAGCTGCAGGTTACCTTGAGTCTCCTCGGCAATGATCTGCACCGCTACTAACAACAATTACCTGGATCTGCACACAAAAATGCACAGAAGTGTAGTATGAGCACACCACAGCGGTGCCCAGTAAGTATCAAGACTAACCTCGGTGAAGTAGTGACGAGGACTAGTCAAGACATCACTGGTCTAAAAGCTAAACAGACATAAATATAGAAATGGCAGAATATGACATCCATCTAACGACTGCACAATATAGCAAAGAACGAAAAAAACATTTACAAGGCAGAAGGAAATGCAGGAACAACAACAGAACAACACAATACACACAAAAATGATAGACAAAGATACAAGCCAGAACCGAAATACCACAACACAATAAGAACACCAGCAACGCAGCACTACATTAGTATTCCATATCAGGCCTTAGCCAATAATCCACAAAATTGGTCAAACATTCGAGTGAACCTTTAAATTGTAAGTTTCTATTGAAATATTTGAATATAATTATTTCAAAATAGAGAATTTCCTTTGAAACATACTTTTCTACGGATACATATATTTTTTTTTTTTGGAAAGAGGAAATCTTTAAAACATGGTTTCTTTAAAAATACATGATTTCCAAATACACTTCCCCAATAAATGACTTCCAAATATCATTTTCTGCAAGACTAATGCTTTTCAAATATACCTTTGAAATAGAAGTCCTTCCGACAAAATTTTTCTTCAAGGCAAATATTTTTCTTTTCAGCTATACTTTTCAATAAAAATCTTTCGATCATAATCTCCACGGGATAAATTTACTGGAACTCAGTCCGTAACTCAGAATTTTTCATGCAGTACAGGGGGAAACTCCCGGAATCTCATCCGTAGCCCCAATTTAAATATGCAATGCAGTACAGGGGGAAAGCTCCCGGAATCTCGTCCGTAGTCCCAATTTAAATATGCAATGCAGTACAGGGGGATAGCTCCCGGAATCTAGTCCGTAGTCCCAATTTAAATATGCAATGTTGTACAGAGGAAAATAACCAGAATGCGACAGAAACAACACACATTGCCAAAACAGGCGCAAAAGCAACAAAAGACATAATACAAGGTGCGGCGAGCAAATCAATATAAGGACTTAAATCACAAGAATGGTAAAACTCACTCATAAAAAGTAGTCACTGAAGGGAAATACCAAGCACAAGTGAAACAATATAACGAGGGGAAAGAAAAACCAATATAGCAACGATTCACAATATTCAAGTCATCAATAAGAAACCAATCATCCCGGCAAGGGAAACAGCTATAACCAATCTCGCCTAAACAATCGACTAAACTTAAGTAGCATTTAAGGGAAAAATCATATAAATCACAATCTACGACTCATGGGCATGCTTGACAACAACGTATAGACATTCCAATCACTGCTAAACAATTATAGGGCGAGACTATGCTAATCCTAGTCAAATAGGCAATTTATGAAGGAATATATAGCACGAGTGTAGAAAATATAAAGTCATCAGTTAAGTCAAATTATGATCAAATAAGCAACAAAGGAAAACTAAGTAAGAAATTTATAATTTAAGCGGAAAGAGATGAACTAGCAATCGGAACTCAGATATAACAAATACAACTTCATACACAGGGGATATAAGAACCTAAGAACCCTAAAAGGCCAACCTAGTTGCAAATAAGTCTGAGTACGCACTCGTCACCTCGCGTACACAGGCTACAATCAACATAGAAGACTCAATCCTAAGGGGTAGTTCCCCCACACAAGGTTAGGTAAGATACTTACCTCAACCGCTCGGACCAATCTTGAAATCACGTTCTTGCCACGAGTATCTGACTCCTAATGGCCCAAATCTATTCAATTCGATTTCATAATGTAAATATCACTTTAAGGAATCAAAACAGATAATAAGTTCAAAGATAATACACGAAATTGGGAAAATCGCCCAAAAAGTCCCATGGGACCACGTCTCGGAAACGAGTGAAAGTTACAACTTTAGAACACCCATTCACTCACGAACTCACTCGAACAAGAATCATCGAAAACCGACGCCAAAATCTTATTAAATTCTCGGATTTCTAATTGGGGAAATTTCTTCCCATTTTCATGATTTTTGACCTAAATTCCTTGATTGCATGGAAGAAATTGCTATAGATTAATGATATACAAAGTAAATAAGGTTAGGAATTTTTACCAATGAAGCCTTTCCTCAAAACCCACTCCAAATCGCCTACACCCGAGTTCCAAATCTTTTTTAGAAGATATGAATTTCAAGCCCTCGAATTTGATATAAACTGCCCAGCAATTTCTGAACCTGCGCCTATTGGACTGCACCTGCGGTCCTGCACCTGCGGAAAAACCATCGCAGGTGCGAAAACCCACTAAAAGGACTGGGGCCGCATCCGCGGCTCCGCACCTGTGGAAACCCATCCGCACCTGCGAGAATTAGTTGACCTTTACCAACCCGCACCTGCGAGCCCCTCTTTCGCACCTGCGGAAAATCCATCGCAAGTGCGAGAGACCAGAACCAGCCATGGTTCAGCAACTTCAAGTTCCAAAAATCACCCGTTGAGCATACGAAAGATCCTCGAGACCCCTGGAACCTCAACCAAACTTACCAACCAGTCCTAATACATTATCCAAACTTGGTCAAGCCTCCAAAACACATCACATAACACAAAAATCACAAATTATACATGGATTCAAGCCTAAGAACTTATGAAATTTCCAAAATCCACAACCGATGCTAAAACACATTAAAACTAGTCCGAATTACCTCAAATTTTACACACAGGTCACAAATGACACAACGGACCTACATCCACTAACGGAATTCCATTCCGAGCCCGATATCAAGATTTCGCCTACCGGCCGAAATCGCCAAAAATCTAACTTCCACCGATTTACCTCAAATTACTCCTACGGACCTCCAAAACTGATTTCGAACATGCGCCGAAGTCCAAATTCATCATACGAAGCTGCTGACATCATCCATAACTCGTTCCAGAGCCATTTACATAAAAGTAAAAAATGCCGGTCAAACTTAACATTTTAAGCTTCCAAAACAACAATCTTTCTTCTAATTCGACTCTGAATCATCTGGTAACTAAATTCGACCATGCACGCAGGTAAATATACATAATATGAAGTTGTTCAAGACCTTATTCCACCGAACGGAGCTTAATTTCTCAAAACAACCGGTCGGGTCGTTACACGGCATGACCTGATTCCACCACCCCCTCCATCTGAGCGTACAGATGGTGAGCATGAGTATATGGGCTGGTACCACAGCGTTACCTTACTTTTTATCGAGAATCCCATTCATTGTGCTGGCGGTTGGTACGTTCCATACGCCGGGAGGCATGAAGTGTCGCGGCCCTCTTTTTCTCTAATCACCCCAATATCTGTTTACAAATAATTATTACAGGCCAATGATTGAATAAATTTCATAAATAAAATATAAATTAAGCTATATGGAGCCTGAAACTAGCCCAAGGCAAACCTGGGAATGCCAGGCCTTCAGTAGTCTCAAATGCCAAGGGTTTCATAGCCAAATTCATGTCCTGGTGTGTCAGAGTTCCCTAAGGACCTCAAGGATCCCGGGCAGTGCTCACACCCAGACTTTTTCACAATAATGATTGAGTATGTGCAGTGTGGAATGGCCAGCCCCAGTGTGCCAGAGTTCAAAGGAATCTCAAAGGATCCCAAGGCAGTACACACACTGGAGGGGAAAAACCTATTGACTTAAGAGTAAAGTGAGAGTGCTTGACATAGTTTTGAAAAGGTTTTTTGGTGAAACAGTATAAAGAGGACTCTAGGAGTGAAAAGGTTTTGAAAAATAGGAAATAGTTTGGTGATAAAACAGTTTAAGTAAAAAGTATTGAAACACATTTGAAATCAGAACACAGATCCATTGGAATACTTAGCAAACAGATTCCAAACATTAGTGTATAATGGAGCACATAAACAATAGGATGCACCGAAATTTTCAAGAGTTTTATAGAATTACTAAGTTAGTTAGAAAGGGGTAGGTGATTGAGACATAGATCCAGGATCACAGTAAAGCCATGTTGAAAACACATTAACACTGGACAGGATTAAGCACACAACTAGAATTACTTTGAGAGACTAGATAACTCAGCATGATCTTATCAGTAAAGTACAATAGGCAGGAATTCAAATGAACAGACTAGGCAAACACCACAAAAGTATTCCTAGTGTAGACATGCTGACACATTGAATAAACAGGATTTGGACATACTAGGTAGAGCGGTAAGCAGGCAATCACAGTTTAGACATGCTAACTGCATATTAAACAGAACAAGATTGAGACATTCTAGGTGAAACAGTCAACAAACAATGTAGTTTGACATGCTAAAGCAAGATTGGGACATGCCAGATAAAGCAGTAGACAGGCAATTATCACATATTGAACAAGACAGGATTAGGCATGTTAATCAAAGCAGTAAACAAGAACAAGAATGGAACTCGTAATTGATGAACTAAGGCAGTAATGAAATGCATAGGGTTTAGATTAAAGAAAATTAATCATGGACATACCAGTTAGGGAGAGAAAATACATAATGAAAAGCAGATATGGTGCAATGGCTAGCCTTGGCTTACAGCCGGCTAGACCAGTGAGTATTGCAAGTAGCAGAGAAGAACAAAGAGCTTTTAGAGTGTAAGTGTATTGGTGAACTAATGTTCGTGTCAAAAGTGAGAATAGAGAAGAGTATATAACAGTTAAGATCAGAGCAGAATACGGTATAGGAAATCAGTCTTCAACAATTAAGGAAGCCACAGAATCAGTTATGCACAAAATCAACATAGTCTCCCTTAATTAAGGGTAATTACCCAACGGTAAAGGGTAGGACACATTTAAGGAAAGAAAATCAAGTGAGAAATTAGGGATAAATAGATAGGAGTTAAATTAAGGAAACAATTAGTAAAGAATCGGTAACTATCATGGTTAATCAAATAAGGTAAGAAAACTAAACAAGGTCGCAAATGAAGGAAATAATCAAGAATCAGCACATAGGTTTTAAACGGCAAATCAGTGAATCAGAATTCAAAAAAAATAATGCTGATTTAAGGGAGAAAAATATAGATTTCCACAAATACACAAGTAGGCTAAATACAATTTCATAAACACACAGAATCAGTTGAGAAATCGAATCAGAAACCCTAATAGAGACGTACTAGGGTAAAAAAAATCACAAGACATTTAAAATTAGACTAAGGAGAAATCATGAGAATCAAAGCATAGAACAAAATAATATAGCAAGTAACATGGACAGACTCAGAGTTCAAAGCAAAAATGTTAAAAATTGGGGTTTTAGCATAAATCGACTAGGTTAAGGAAAACTCAACGTAAATCGGTCAAAAGCACATAATAACATGAGATTAAACATTCCAAATCAGAAAATTTTGTAAAGAATGATTTTTAGTAAACCCTAGCTTTTATAAAAACGGAAAATCAATCAAAAAAGCAGAAGATTTTCGTTAAAAACATGTGAAATAGGTCTGATTCATCTCAGATCTGGACAAATCTAAGAAGGTCAAAGATAAAAATTATGGTTTTTAGAAGTAAGGCAGAGATGAAGACATAGACTTAGGAATCCACGGATTTGAGACGAAAATAAGAAGTTCTTACCCAAAGATCGAGCCAAGTGGCCTGAAATAGATGACAAAACCCCAGAGGTGTAAGCATATTCGCCCTGGTCCCTTGAGAATCTCCTCAAGGGCCTTGGAGATGGAAGTATCATGCATAAAAGAGACCAGTAGAGGCCTTGGGTGGTGAAGAATTACCATGAACAGCAGTAGGTAAGCGGCAGCGAGGGAAAATTAGGGCTAAAGTAGCGTTTGAGAGACGGAGAGGAGAGTGATGGCGGGGGAGGGTTGAAAGTGATTAGGGTTAGAGGTAAGGGGATCCTGGACCGTTGATCAAAAATGATCAACAGCCAGGATTAGCCAAGGAGCTTTGGATCGGGCAGATAGGGTACTGGGCCTGGGTCTTTTAGGCTGGTTTTAAGGTGTTGGGTCGGTAGATTTAGGCTAAAATTGAAATTAAAAAGATTGTTTGTTAAATACCCCAAACAATTGATAAAAAAATAATTTGTAAAATAATTACTAATTATAAAAATGATTTTTCATGCATGGAAATGTTTTTAAAAATAATTATTTAGTATTTAAAATTACCATAGACTAATTTCTGATAAAAATAATGCAAAAATGTATGTGTGGGCTATAAATGAAAAGTTATTACAATTGTACCTAAAAGGTGCCGGTTTTCCTGTTTATGAAATAATTAAGACGTAATAGGACGATAAATAGTAATATTAAATCAAGAAATGTTTTGAAATCATTTGAGATGCAATTTTACAATTATATATTAAAGGTAAAATACTAGGAAAATTAATTTTAAAATGTCAAAATTGTGGAAAAATACCAATTGATGCTAATGTATGATTTTGAAGACATGTATGCATTTTACACTATTATAGGGAAATTGGATATCAACAGTTGCCCCTCTTTATCCGGAAAGGATGAAAGAGTTGTCGGGTAAAGATATGATGGCCAATTTTGACCGAGCGAGATGGTTTAGGAGATTTAGGCCGCACTCATGTTTCTGAGCTGCCTACATATCGCTGGTTTTACAGGAATCAGGCTGCGTCTAATTCTGGATTCATCGGCGGAATAGATCGATGAAGTCGTCACAAAAATGGATACAATGTTTCGGGATAGGTGAAGGAATGGCTTATGGGAGAAGTCAGGTTTGAGATAGTCGAAGTATTTGGAGCAAGATTGCTCCTGCTGGGATAGCAATTGCTTACTAGGTCACCTACAAACAGAGAGATACTACGAGCATATATTTGTGCAAAAATTTAAACATGATGTAGATTCCCTTCGGACCATGAAAGTTGTCTTTGGACGGTTGAGGATGACGTCCTTAGACCATGATGTCCTGGGCCATGAATTTTTCAGTGAGAGATTTGTAGGCCATAAAATGATGTTCTCGGGAATTGAAAATGGTGCCTCTGAACTATGACGTCTTTGAATAATGATATGCAGGTTTGAGAGGTCCTCAGGCCATGACATGGTGTCTTCCGGCTATGAGGCTGATGCTTTAGACTATGACGCATTTGGACAGGTTGGCGATATTTCAGCCCATGAGATGCAATAATATGATGTCAACAAGAAAAGGCTTAGTCTTATGAAGCTGAGGGAAGAGCTTAGCCCGAAAGAAGAGCAAAATAGATAATGCCGGAGAGACAGCACTTAGTCTCGGCGAAAGAATGTAAATTGGAGGCAGAGCTTAGCCTCATGCAGGTATGGAGACAGAGCTTAGTCTCATGAAAATGAAGGAAGATATTATCCTTGTGCGAATGCGGAGGCAGAGCTTAGCCTCATGCAGGTATGGAGACAGAGCTTAGTCTCATGCAAGATGCGGGATAGGGCTTAGTCCCATGCAAATGAAGGCAGAGATTAGCCTTATGCGAATGTGGAGGTAGAGCTTAACCTCATGCAAGGTGGAGACAGAGCTTAGTCTCATGCAAGATGCGGGACAGGGCTTAGTCCCATGAAAATGAAGGCAGAGATTAACCTTATGCAAAGGGAAGGCAGAGATTAGCCTTATGCAAATGAGGGAGGCAGAGCTTAACCTCATGCAGGATGAAGGCATAGATTATCCTTATGCAAGGGAAAGCAGAGTTTATCCTTATGCAGAAAGTAGAATGAATAGAAAATAGTAGCAGAATGTCTTAGCTGATAGCAGATTTCGATAACGCAATTGTTGTGAGGATTGTGACTTTGCGTCATGTCTATCTTTTGTCCCTGCATCCAAAGAAAAATCGTGAGTTTTGTATATGGGGGAGGTTGATTCGTGTCCCCGCTGGCTTTGCTTGGTCAAATGATCTTGTTTGCATCATCGGGGTAGCACTTGGATAAATAGAGTTACCTTACAAGCAAACATGCATAGTTTTGTAAAGACATAGTAAAAATGTACTTTAAGAATTTTAGATGAACCGACGACCGTGATAAGATCCGAGACATTTCAACCTCTTTTGCTATGGAATTTTGAGGGTCCTCCTCAAAATTCTATATCACTTAGATGGATTGATGTCTCTGCCTGTTTTACATGCTGCGATCGGCTGAACTTGCTTCGGAATTTTGAGGGTCCTCCTCAAAATTCTACCCAAGTTTCTGATTATGGGGGAAATAAGATTTTTATTGAATTATGACCAAACCCATATGGCTGCCTACATATCCCCTCTTAAATGGGAATCAGGTTGGTCGTAGTTCAATTTACATCATTTAAGAAAAGCATAAAGAGTTACACATAGTATCGCTTGATTGCGTCTGAGTTGATTGGTTTTTGCCAGACTTCTCCGTCCATTTCTGCAAGTATAAGAGCTCCTCCTGTTATTACTCTGTGGTCCATGTAAGGACCTTTCCAATTAGGAGAGAATTCCTCTTTGGCTTCATCTTGATGAGGTAGGATCTTCTTCAAGACCAGCTGCCCCGGTGTGAACTGTCTCGGCTTGACTCTCTTGTTGAAGGCTCTGGACATCCTGTTCTGATAAAGTTTCCCATGACACACTGCATTCATTCTTTTTCCGTCTATAAGGCTAGCTGCTCATAACGGCTTCTTATCCATTCTGCATCGCTGAGCTCTACTTCCTGTATGATCCTTAAGGAAGGAATCTCTACTTCGGCAGGAATAACAGCTTATGTACCATAAACCAATAAGTAGGGAGTTGCCCCGGTTGACGTGCGGACTGTGGTGCGATATCCCAACAAGACAAATGGAAACTTTGCATGCCACTATTTGTGATTTTCTACCATCTTTCTCAATATCTTCTTGATGTTCTTGTTGGCGGCTTCTACGGCTCTATTCATCTGAGGTCTATAGGCTGTGGAATTATTGTGCTTGTTTTTTAAAGTCTCGCACATGGCCTTCATTAGATCACTATTGATATTGGAAGCGTTGTCCGTGATGATTGATTCTGGAACTCCAAATCGACAAACAATCCGGTCGCGGACAAAGTCTGCCAGGACTTTCTAGTCACTGCTTTGTAAGATGCTGCTTCGACCCATTTGGTGAAGTAATCAATAGCTACCAAGATGAACCTGTGCCCATTTGAGGCGGTGGGCTCGATCGGACCGATGACGTCCATTCCCCAAGCGGCGAATGGCCAAGGTGAGCTAGTTGCATTGAGTTCATTTGGCGGCACTTTTATCATGTCTGCGTGTACCTGACATTGGTAGGATTTCCGAACATACTGGATGCAGTCAATCTCCATGGTCATCCAGAAATAACCAGCTCTAAGTATCTTTTTAGCCAAGACAAAACCATTCATATGCGGGTCGCAGGTCCCAGCATGTATTTCTTCAAGTAGCTTAGAAGCTTCCTTTGCGTTGACACATCTCAGTAATCCCAAATCAGGAGTTCTCCTGTACAGGTTTCCTCCGCTGTGAAAGAAACTGTTGGACAACCTCCGAAGCGTACGTTTCTGGGTGTGATTTGCATGCTCCGGGTACTCTCCCTTTGCCAAGTATTCCTTGATGTCGTGAAACCAAGGTTTCCCGTCTGCTTATTCTTTAACATGGGCACAATATATCGGCTGGCTATGGATCTTTACTGGAACAGGATCAATGAAGTTCTTATCTGGATGTTGTATCATGGATGATAAAGTGGCCAGTGTATCGGCAAACTCGTTCTGAATTCTGAGGACGTGCCGAAATTCTGTCTTTGTGAACCTCTTCCTCAATTCCTGCAGATGGTGGAGATATGGAAATATCTTGGAATTCTTGGTGGCCCATTCTCCTTGTACTTGCTGTATAAGAAAATCTGAATCACCGATGACCAGCAATTCCTGAATATCCATGTCAATGGCCATGTTGAGCCCTAGTATGCAGGATTCATACTTTGCCATGTTGTTGGTACAAGAAAATCTGAGTTTCGCAGATACCGGATAGTGTTGGTCAATTTCCGATACCAAAACAGCTCCAATTTCAACTCCTTTGAAATTTTCCGCTCCATCAAAGAACATCCTCCAACCATCGTAGGATTCAGCAATGTCTTCTCCTATGAACAATAATTCTTTATCGGGAAAATACGTTTTCAAGGGTTCGTATTCTCCTCCCACAGGATTTTCTGCAAGATGATCTGCCAATGCCTGTCCCTTGACCACTTTATGAGTCACATAGATGATGTCGAACTCACTCAGTAGGATTTTCCACTGATCCAGCTTGCTACTGGGCATGGGTTTCTGGAAGATATACTTCAAGGGATCCATCCTTGATATGAGATATGTTGTGTAGGCACAAAAGTAGTGTCTCAGCTTCTCAGTGACCCAGATTAGAGCGCAACAGGTACGTTCCAGTAGAGAATATTGTGCCTCGTATGGAGTGAACTTCTTACTCAGATAATAGATAGCATGTTCCTTTCTCCTTGTCTTGTCATGTTTCCCCAGAACATAGCTGAAAGCTCCATCTAGTACTGCAAGGTAGAGTAATAAGGGTCTACCTGGCTCTGGCGGAACCTAAACTAGTGGCGTCGATAGGTACTCCTTGATTCTGTCGAAGGCCTTTTGACAATCCTCGGTCCATTTGGTTGCAGCGTATTTTTTAACATCTTGAAGATTGGTTCACATATGTCTGTGGACTGGGCTATGAACCGGCTGATGTAATTTAGCCTTCTTAGAAAACTCATTACATCCTTCTTATTCTTTGGTGGCGGCTTATCCTGGATGGATTTGACTTTTGATGGATCTAGTTCTATCCCTCGGCGGCTGACGATGAACCCAAGCAATTTTCCGACAGGAACCCCGAATGCACATTTTACGGGATTTAGCTTCAAGTTGTATTTTTGCAATTTGTTGAAGGACTTCCTAAAATCTGCTATACGATCTGTGGATTTCTTGGACTTGATGATGACATCATCCACATAGACCTCGATCTCCTTATGTATCATGTCATGGAAGATAATAGTCATAGCCCTCATGTAAGTGGCCCCAGCATTCTTTAGGCCGAATGGCATCATCTTATATCAGTATACTCCCCACGACGTGATGAAAGTCGTTTTCTCAGCGTCCTCCTCGTCCATCCAGATCTGATGGTAACCGGTGAAGCAATCCACAAATGACTGGAGCTCATGTTTGGCACAACTATCGATTAGGATGTGTATGTTTGGAAGAGGGAAATCATCTATTGGACTGGCTCGGTTGAGATCCCGGTAATCGACACAAACCTTGACCTTTCCATCCTTCTTCGGTACTGGCACGATTATGGCTAACCATGTTGGGTATTCAACCACCCTGAGGACCTTGGTGTTGATTTGTTTAGTGACTTTCTCCTTGATTTTCATACTAGTATCAGGTTTGAACTTCCGGAGCTTTTGCTTCACTTGAGGGCACATTGGATTAGTGGGAAACTTGCGAGCCATGATAGATGTACTTAGTCCGGTCATACCATCGTATGAACATGCAAATATGTCTTCATACTCCTTCAAGAATTGTGTATACTCTTCTTTCTCTGGCGGTGACAGCTGGATGCTGATGCGAGTTTCTTTAACAGTCTCTGAATCTCCCAAGTTGATTACTTCATTTTCGTCCAGATTGGACTTAGGCTTGTTCTCAAAGTCCTCTACTTCTTTGACGATTTCCTCGGGTATGATATCTTCTTCTGAATCACTATCATTTTGTTTCGTTGTCTCATTGTATGTCACAGTCATTGAATCATCAAGACAGGAAATAGTAATGATGTATAGGTAAAAGTATGAGAGAAAATGATAATAATAAATGTCGATTCATTGAAACATAAAAAGAAATTTTCAATAATTTAAACAAACGTTTTTGGAACACTGGAGATTTTATTTAAAACAAAAGTTCAAAAAGGAAATCGTTAGCAAGCGAAATAAACAGTGCTTGTTCAGCCTTGCTACCCTGGGACTCGTCGGGCCCTGGATGGTCTGATAGTCCAATTTCTGAGGGATGATCCCTTGCTTATGGCTTGGATGGTAGGGCCTTCTTCCTCCTCCCCCTCGATAATTACACGGCAGTCCATTTTCGGTACACTTGGAGGAGGAAGGAGGTGGAGGGCCTCTGGATCTGGTATGATAAGCTGATAATGCCAGTATGCTTGAACCAACCTTTGGGGAATGGGGATAATCAAAATAAAGAAAAACAAAAAGGTAGCCAAGTCAGTAAGAGTTCTGATAAAAGTGCTTGTGGTATTTAAACCTATATTGCGGAAAGATGTAAATTCGCGTCCTAATTGGGAGCCTCGTTGTGCCCGAGGTAGGCCTAGCGACAAGTTGATTTGGAGAACTTAAATGCCAATAAATGCCTCACTTTATTAATATAAAAATAGACGAATCCCAAAATGACACTAAGATAATAAAGATAAGTCATTATTGGCACTTGGCTTTATTACGTTTGGAAAAGCGAATAAATCTAATCTACTTGGTCCCAGAAGGACCTTCTTCACATGTTTCTTGTCACTCGAGGAAAGATCTTCCCACTAGTCTATCTGGGGACTCCGTGCCTCATTTTCTGCAAGACAAAAAGTGGTTAGGCCCTTTGCCCCACCAGATTCGACTATTTATACACTTATGATTCGCATATTGGCATTTAATCTCCAAATTAATGCACAGAACATGATTGCGTCCGTTGGGATTATAAAAACCCCGGTGGACTTTTGGATAAGACTTTTCTTAAAGGGTTATTGTGCGGATGACACATTAACCCGCCTAGGTTTGACAATGATGCATGCACAATATAACAAGAGTAAGGTTTCTATGGAGGTATAGACCGGTACCCACAAGCGGAAAAATTGAGAGGGAAAGGCACGGAACCGTCGACTGCACCGCTAATCGACTGATTTTACCGCAAATAATCCTTTCCGAATTTAGGGGGTGATATAAATTGGAAGAGCGCAACCACTCATCAACCGTTGCTATAGGATTTGTTTAGGCACGAGTGGAATATAATGTTGAGCATGATTATGCAGCAATAAATAAGCAATAAACAACATGTTGTCACGTCTTTGCACATTATGAAAGCGATAAGTACAGCAGTTATAATTGAAAGCGGTTACAGAAGAAAACAAAGAAATATGTCAGTTTCATTTGGGAAAATAAATACTTGGGAGAGTAAACAATTAATTGCACATGAAGGGGAAAGGAAAAGGGTGCAAGTATTAACAAAGTAAGGCACACTTACACAAATTCACAAAGCGGTTTGTTATGGTAAAAGCCTAAATCCCCAGCAGAGTCGTCATGCTGTCGCGGCCCCCTTTTTCTCTAATCACCCCAATATCTGTTTACAAATAATTATTACAGACCAATGATTGAATAAATTACATAAATAAAATATAAATTAAGCTATAGGGAGCCTGAAACTGGCCTAAGGCAAACCTGGGAATGGCAGGCCTTCAGTAGTCTCAAATGCCAAGGGTTTCATAGCCAAATTCATGTCCAGGTGAATCAGAGTTCCCTAAGGACCTCAAGGATCCCGGACAATGCTCACACACAGACTTTTTCACAATAAGGATTGAGTATGTTCAGTATGGAATGGCCAGCCCCAGTGTGCCAGAGTTCAAAGGAATCTCAAAAGGATCTCAAGGCAGTACACACACTGGAGGGGCAGAACCTATTGACTTAAGAGTAAAGTGAGAGTGCTTGACATAGTTTTGAAAAGGTTTTTTGGTAAAACAGTATAAAGAGGACTCTAGGAGTGAAAAGGTTTTGAAAAATAGGAAATAGTTTGGAGATAAAAAAGTTTAAGTAAAAAGTATTGAAACACTTTTGAAATAAGAACACAGATCAATTGGAATACTTAGCAAACAGATTCCAAACAGGGATTGAGGGGATTAGGGACACATAGAATACACATTAGTGTATAATGGAGCACATAAACAACAGGATGCACAGAAATTTTCAAGAGTTTTATAGAATTACTAAGTTAGTTATAAAGGGGTAGGTGATTGAGACATAGAGCCAGGATCACACTAAAGCCATGTTGAAAACACATTAAAATTAGACAGGATTAAGCACAGAACCAAAATTACTTTGAGAGACTAGATAACTCAGCATGATCTTATCAGTAAAGTACAATAGGTAGGAATTCAAATGAACAGACTAGGCAAACACCACAAAAATATTCCTAGTGTAGACATGCTGACACATTGAACAACAGGATTTGGACATACTAGGTAGAGTGGTAAGAAGGCAAACACAGTTTAGACATGCTAACTGCATATTAAATAGAACAAGATTGAGACATGCTAGGTGAAACAGTCAACAAACAATGTAGTTTAGACATGTTAAAGCAAGATTAGATAAAGCAGTAGATAGGCAATTATCACATATTGAACAAGACATGATTAGGCATGTTAATCAAGGTAGTAAACAAGAACAAGAATGGAACTCGTAATTGATGAACTAAGACAGTAATGAAACACATAGGGTTTAGATTAAAGAAAATTAATCAAGGACATACCAGTTAGGGAGAGAAAACACATAATGAAAAGCATATGTTGTGCAATGGCTGGCCTTGGCTTACAGTAGGCTAAACCAGTGAGTATTGCATGTAGCAGAGAAAAACAAAGAGTTTTTAGAGTGTAAGTGTATTGTTGAACTAATGTTCGTGTCAAAAGTGAGAACAGAGAAGAGTATATATAACAATTAAGATCAGAGAAGAAAAAGGTAAAGGAAATCAGTCTTCAACAATTAAGGAAGCCTTAGAATCAGTTATGCACAAAATCAGCATAGTCTCCCTTAATTAAGGGTGCGCAGGACACATTTAAGGAAAGAAAATCAAGTGAGCAATTATGGGTAAATAGATAGGAGTTCAATTAAGGAAACAATTAGTGAAGAACCAGTAACTATCACGTTTAATCAAATAAGGTAAGAAAACTAAATAAGGTTGCAAATAAAGGAAATAATCAAGAATCAGCACATAGATTTTAACACGGCAAATCAGTGAATCAGAATTCAAAAATAATAATCCTGATGTAAGGGAGGAAAATATAGGTTTCCACAAATACACAAGTAGGCTAAATACAATTTCATAACACACAGAATCAGTCGAGAAATCGAATCAAAAACCCTAATAGAGACGTACTAGGGTAAAAACAAAATCACAAGACATTTAAATTAGACTAAGGAGAAATCATGAGAATCAAAGCATAGAACAAAATAATGTAGCAAGTAACATGGACAGACTCAGAGTTCAAAGAAAAAATGTCAAAAATTGGGGTTTTAGCATAAATCGACTAGGTTAAAGCAAACTCAACGTAAATCGGTCAAAAGCACATAAGAACAGGAGATTAAACATTCAAAATCAGAAAACTTTTGGAGAAATGATTTTTAGTAAACCCTAGCTTTTAGGAAAACGGAAAATCAATCGAAAAAACCAGAAGATTTTCATGAAAAACATGTGAAATAGGTCCGATTCATCTCAGATCTAGACAGATCTGAGAAGGTCAAAGATAAAAATTAGGGTTTTTAGAAGTAAGACAGAGATGAAGACATAGACTTAGGAATCCACGGATTTGAACGAAAATAAAAAGTCTCATCCAAAGATCGAGCCAAGTGGCCTGAAACAGGCGAGAAAAACCCAGAGGTGTAAGCATACTCGCCCTGGTCCCTTGAGAATCTCCTCAAGGGCCTTGGAGATGGAAGTACCAAGCATAAAAGAGACCAATAGAGGCCTGGGGTGGTGAAGAACCACCATGAACGACAGTAGGTGAGCGGCGGCGAGGGAAAATTAGGGCTAGAGTTAGAGAACATTTGAGAGGCGGAGAGGAGAGTGACGGTGGGGGAGGGGTGAAAGTGATTAGGGTTAGAGGGGGGGTATATGGTTTAATTAAGGTAAGGGGATCCTGGACCATTGATCAAAAATGATCAACGGACAGGATTGGCCAAGGGCTTTGGGTCGGGCAGATAGGGTATTGGGCCTGGGTCTTTTGGGTTAGTTTTAAGGTGTTGGGCTGGTAGATTTAGGCTAAAATTGAAATTAAAAAGGTTGTTTGTTAAATACCCCAAACAATTGACAAAAAAATAATTTGTAAAATAATTACTAATTATAAAAATGATTTTTCATGCATGTAAATATTTTTTAAAATAATTATTTAGTATTTAAATTACCATGGACTAATTTCTGGTAAAAATAATGCAAAAATGTATGCATGGCCATAATTGCAAAGTTATTGCAATTGTAGCCAAAAGGTGCCGGTTTGGCTATTTATGAAATAAGTTAGACTTAATAGGACCATAAATAGTAATATTAAATCAAGAAATGTTTTGAAATCATTTGTGATGCAATTTTATAATTATTTATTAAAGGTAAAATACTAAGCAAATTAATTTAAAAATTGTAGAAATTGTGAAAAATACCAATTGATGCTAATGCATGAATTTGAAGATTTATATACATTTTAAACTATTATAGGGAAAATTGGGTATCAACATGAGGCACTGGTATGTTATTTGGTATACTTACTTATAACGTTAACCTAACGTTCCATAATTAATATTTTACATATTGTGCAGGCTATTGGCCTACATCTGTTCTACCAGTTGGGACTGCAGATTCAGCAGCATACTGGCGAAGGAGCAGCCACTTTGCACGAGTATGGCAGGCAGGTTACAGATCTGGCTTCCCGGACATTGAGGCGAGCCCGAGATGATGAGCGCTTAGGATACGAGGTTGATTATGTGCCGCTAAAGAAGTACCGTCGTGGGCCACCAGTGAAGCCTGAACGTGGTCGACGTGCAGGCGTGTCTAGAGAGGTTGGGGTGTCCCACGAGGTTGTAGTGGTCGGTGAGGACGTGGTCCTAGCAAGGGGGCGTTGAGGCGCCTGTTGAGGATGTTAGAGTTGATCAGTTAGGTGACCACCATGAGCCAGACCATGCTCCTAATGATATGCCGTCATTCAGCCTTCAGGTTACTCCAAGGACTTCGCAGGTGACCCCGTCAGCTCCATTGTTAATCGCGGGCACGGCCATTATGCGACAGGAGTGGGATCAGTATTTTCCTGGTCCTCCAGAGCCATCGATGGTTGTTGATGATCGTCCGACACGAGATGTAGATAGTGGGTGTCGACTGAGTTATGGCTCATCATCAGGGGATGCTGAGGATCTTTCACAGGAATTGGTTAGCTTGTATTACTATTATTTATATTTGTTTTTATCTAATTGATTACTCATAAATATCTAAAGCATTTTTTTGGAGGCATCATCATCGCCAGTCACGGAGGACACTTTGTGCGATATTGACATACCTGAGACGAATGATTATACTCAGTAGCCCGCCGAGACCACGGTAATACAATTTAAATTTTTTTAGCTAACATGTACATTACTAATATATATTTCATATACTAAAATATCTTATTATTCTGTATGTTACTACTGGACCAACGGCCCCTTTACCGAGCCTGCCAGCTTTACTGACGATCATGTTGCAGCGCATCCTCCGATAAAGAGGTGACATAATGAGAATGATCTTGATAGTTTAGCCAGACGGGATGGGATGCGCCTCAGGCCTCCAATGCTTTAAAGCATACAGGCTGTGGGACACATTGATATTTTTTATTATCTGTACATATGACATTCAATATGTAATAGCAACATTATTTATGGTTTATATTATATGTGCATGTGTTTTTATTTATCGGGCTATTTATTAGTTTAATACTACAACACAAAAACAAACATAGCAACTTAACATAATTTAAATTTGGTACAACTAATAAAAATACATGACACGAAAAACATAAAGATAAAATACTACACTCAACACATTCATCTGTTTATTTAATCACTATCGCCTATTATTATCTGCTTCAACCACTTAAATTTCTCTTCCAACCTATTTTTTTCTTCTTCCGCCTCTTTTAGCTTCTCCTGCACTGTCGCAAGTTGTCGTTGTAGTTTAAAGATCTGTGTATTCACCGGTCATATTCCAAACATACTGCAAACATGATTTGTAGTATTCCTGGTTAATGGGTTCATCATATCATTCTTCAAATCTACATTAATTTTCGGCCTACCAATTGGGATTATAATACAACACTATTAGTTAACATTTTATATAAAAAAATATTAACAAATATTTTTTCCAAAATAATAACTTACAAGTTGTTGACATATCCAGCGGTTGTGCCCCATATAACTACTTGACCAACATGGCTTCAAAATTGCACGTTTGCCACAATAACACCTTGGTACGTCATTGCGTCCAGACATTTCTTAATGCAAGAAAAATAAAAAATTTATGAAAAGTTTTTCTATTTGTTTTGGTTAAGCGCAAATAATAACTAAAATGCGATAGACTTTTATAGGCAAGATAAAACACATAACGCATAATGGTTCCCGCGCTATGCTTCGCGTGATAATGATTCTTTAGGGTACAAGACGACTTTTTCAGAACGGCAGCTTTTTCAGCTCGACAAGACAATACACATAACACATACTGGTACCGCGCTATGCTGCGCGTGATAATGATTCTTTAGGGTACAAAACAACTTTTCTAGAACGGAAGCATTTTCAGGTCGACAAGACAATACACATAACGAATATTGGTGTCACGCTATGCTGCGTATGATAATGAATCTTTAGGGTACAAGACAGCTTTTTCAGCTCAACAAGACAATCCACATAACGCATATTGCTATCGCGCTATGCTGCGCGTGATAATGATTCTTTAGGGTCCAAGACATCTTATTAAACTGGACCAAGACATCTGTATTCAAAGACTATTTGAAGAAACATTACAAAATCCATTTAAAAAATTCCACTAACATTTAATAAGTGGTTCAAAAAGAGGCAAGTGAAGGTACTTTAACAGATCCCCATGGAACATGTCTTAACACTATCGATCCCTACCATAAAGAAATATTCTAGGTTGTTATTCTGACTTGGTTGATGACAAGTGGTATGGTGTTTTGTGTCCCTTGGAAAATAATCCTATTAATATACATACTAATCTCCAAGTTGCAGGGCACATTATTGAGGGTGAAGCGCATTCTACAAAGCCTGAAGGTATGTGAATTTGGGGAGAAAAACTACAGTGGGTTCCCCTTTATTCAAAACGATATGATTATGAAGTACTATGTCGCTGGCATGGGCTTGCTGTGCCACAAGCACTGTCTTCTACCTTCCTAACAAACACACACAAAGATGAACCAGAAGTTATTCAGCATTTGATGAAGGAGATTCTAAAGTTGGAAAAGGCACCAGTTGTTCATCATGCAATGGATGATCTTACCTTCTTGGGAGGAATGAAGGATCAGTACTGGAATTTATTAGAAAATGAAAAATTGCATAAAGATGATGATTATCCTGTTTTCCCAACAGTTTTCGAGTGGGAGGGACTACCTAAGTTTCTACCACAGACGTTGGACGTTGGAGTCCCATATTATTGTAGAATTCAAGCAAGTGGTCTTATTGATGATAGCGATAAAATACGAGAAATGTGTGTCAATTGGGGCCTACATTACGATGCCCTCGGTCCCGAAGGGTGCGTACACGATGTTGATGAAGAAGATGATAGTGACAATATTATAGTGCCAGACAACAACGATAATGGTGAATGACAATTGTTTTCTTTTTGGGTGTATGTTAAATTGTTGTACTGAAGTATTAATGCTAAATATCAATAAGACTTAACACCAATGGAAACATAACTTTATATCATACATTCTGCAAGATGAACATGTACATACACTTATTACGACAAATTACATAAACAAAATAGTACTTGTATCCTTGATAATTGGGCACATTGGATGAACTTCCACCAGGAGCTGCATTACCACCGCTACCCAAACCAGCTGAAGGACATTTACACGGTCGTGTCCTATTTGCGAACATATTCCACATTTATGAGCATAAACGGTATCACTAACATCCATTAGGTTTTGTATATGCGTTCATTTTTGCACTTATCATTGAT
This sequence comes from Nicotiana knightiana, assembly GCA_005239525.1. Lineage (NCBI taxonomy): Eukaryota > Viridiplantae > Streptophyta > Magnoliopsida > Solanales > Solanaceae > Nicotiana > Nicotiana knightiana. Next base: position 47,874 of record ML369393.1, read on the forward strand.
GCAAATACTCCTTGTTACACACCATTTTAAATGGTTCCGGAGGGCAATAATGATCACCACCCACTGGCTGCAACTGTCCACTATAGGTATTAAGTATGCAGCAACACTATATATTCTTTTTCAACGTACCTCGTTGCCGTGAAACCTGTATGTTGAAAGAACTTCATGGCATGTGAGCATGGCATATGATAGATGGACCATTTTCCACATGAGCATAACCTTCTGGATTCATTGATAGTGTGTGTATTATTCCCACGATTGTGATGGATAGCGGTGCGAACTTCAAAAATATTTCTCTCGTTGCAATACTGCAAAAATGAATACTAATGTGCTCGCTTCTTGTATTTCTAAAATATTTTCATTGGTATTGGCATAAATTCAACACCCATTTCCATCAATGACGATACACCTTTAGCCCTTTCAACAAACCTCTCCGCCATCTGCTTGAATGACATCGGCACCATGGCAATGATAGGCAATCCACAGGTAGACTTCAATAACCCATTGAAAGACTCTGACACATTTGTAGTCAGAATTCCTCATCTTCTGCCACCATCCGCAGGCAAAGTCCACTTGTCAAGCTCATGTCGCATCAACCAACGATAGGCTCCTTGGTCTTCCTGCCAGATCAATTCCATTCGATTCCTGAATTTACACTCTTGATGATCTAATGCAGCCATCCACATTAAATCATGCAAATCCTTGTTGGGATGTGCCTTCTGAAAATTGGCCTTCAGGTGCCTTACACAATAAAGATGATAGGCGTACAGTTCCTGACATGCACACAAATTTTGTACATAACTTAAAATATAACCATGCCGATCAGATATTAGACAAATACCTTAATGTTGTTCCTCCAAGTGGTTCAAGAATAGTGTCCACGTCTCTTGTCTTTCATTGGCACATATAGCAAAAGCTAGTGGAGATATACCTCCATTAGCATCTACTGCAACGGCGATCAATAACTAAATATCATACTTTCCATAGACATGAGTGCCGCCTATGGATATTATCGGCCGGCAATGCACAAAACCATCAATTGCTGGTTTAAATACCCAAAACACATATCTGAAAATATGTTCTGGTATTTTCGGACTTTGCTCAAGCTTCCATTCAACAACAGTCTCGGAGTTAAAGTGTTGCAATGCGACCATGTACCTACGCAGAGATACAAATGACTTATCCCGATTACCATAAACAATTTCAAACGCATGTTTGCGCCGAGAAATGCCTTTCTTTTGGTTATGGTACACCCATATTCCTGTTGGACAGATGTTATACACACTTTGATCTTGTACCTTATGGACGCTTCAATTTGTGGAATCAAGACAAGAGAAATTACGTCAACATTCAAGTTAAAATGATTCCCACTGAATGTGTCCATTTCACAATTGTGGGTGCCAATGTATTTACCCACAACCCACATATTTGTTTTCGTCTTCCTCGCATGCAGCATCCAATTACAACCCGTAAACCATCTAAGGCAAATAACCTTGTATACATCCAGAGATGACTCGTGAACCACGATCTCACGACACTATTTTATGTTGTACATTTTCACCGCCCTGCTTAGGCATGCTTTATCAGTAAAAAAGCACGCCCTTTGACAGAACCGTTGCTCTAAATTCATCCCACATTGTTGTCCGAATTTTGTCAAGATCTCTTGTGAGGCCATCCACATCCGGCATACTTGGCAAATGATCAAGGTAGGGAATCTCCATAGAATGAAACGGCACCTGGGACTCGTACACTCTTGGTCTAACGGGAGGTGGAGCATGCTCCCTCGTCAAATCAGGTTCAGCATTCTCTTCCTCCTCATCATCGCCATCATTAGGGAAGAGTGTGTCATCTCCAGAATCATCAGCATTATTGTCATAATCACTATTCTCTTTCTGACTCTGCGCATCTGCCAGATCCCGATTAAATATGTCGTCTTCGAGCAACTGGGTAAGGACAGGACCTTCAAGTTGCTCATTTTCGCTGCACAACCAATAAAATAATGAGTTACTCAAATTGATCCAAACTTTACATATAGCTTTATCACTTCACTTACAAATCATAATGTATTGATATCCCTTGATGGACATTATCCTGTTGATGATGACTTCCGGAAGGACCACCATGATCCAACACACCAAAACTAGTCATATTTCAATTGGGAGTTGGTTCATAACTTGTAAAATTCATATCTGGCTAGTACCCCCTGTGGAATATATGCGTTTTAATACAAATTCAATACATAAAAATAAACATCGTAACACAAAGGAAAATTGAAGTTTACCACTCGGCTTGTGGATTATGTAAACTAGGTGAGAAATTATTTCCTCGCTCCTTATTCTCCCGTGGAGATAAGTGCAGATCAGGCCAAACTCTTTTACCCGGAACCTGTTCGGCTAATACTGCTCCAAAATAACCACCCGATGATTGAGGGATATCTCTACTTTGCGCAACTTCATTATTGCGAACGTCTTTAGTCTTGACGTACATTTCCAATATTTTTATCACAAGAAAATCCCGGTATTCATCCGGAGTCCTCAAAAAATATCTCAGAGTTTCATCATCCTCGATGTTAAACTCAGCATAACAAGCAACCCCTTGGGGAGTGACAGAATACGGAGATCTTCCAGTTAATTTAATATTCACCGAACGTTGCTCACACTCGTTTTTTTACATAACAACGATACCAATGTATCGTACTCCATTGTAAGTGGCAACTTAACATAATACTGTGGAGATAAACTATAGCTTACTGAGTTATTCGCCACCACAACATCACCCTCCAATATAATGAAACCCTAATTCTTCCCTCTTCAATCATTATGACAAAATACAAAACAACTTAACGAAGAAATATTTCAAAAGACTTGAAAATATTTATGAATGAATTTTTACAAAATCCTGAACTTTTTTAAATAATGCAAAAATCAGTCCTGGGAGTACAATTATTTGAGGTGTAGCGCCATATGTATGCGCGCTATATAAGATTGAATTATTGGTATGTTAGTTAAGCCCAAAAAAATTATTGATGGACCCAGTGATCAACTAAAGCACTATATATGTTACGGTACTCAATTTTTTCCCCAAACATTATAGTTTGAGTCAAAACAACCACATTTTGTACCCTTTACTCATGTGTACACACAGTATTACTGCGGCAGCTTTAGGAGAGCCAACTATTTGGGTTCTGTGTTTGACAAGACAGACTACTGCTGACTAGTGCTGAAAACCTGAAAAAATAAAAATGTGCAGCCAGTAAATATAAGCAAAGCCAATTGTTAGCCAGATGGGCACATATCATTGAGAGCCAAATATATAAGGTTGCCTCAACAGCTCCATCCACTAACTTCCAAAAAACCAACTATATGATTTGACATATCAGATTCTGCAAGCTTAATGCTCCTCACCTAAACAAAACACTAGACAGGCAAAACTTGATTCAATCCCCCCCCCCCCCCACATACCCCAACAAAATCCCCCCAAAAAAGACTAAAAAGAAAGGAAAAGGATATATAAGGGAGAGAGAGAGTGAAGTATCCCTTCATTGTCAAACTAAACCAAAAGGTAAGATGTTGATTATTAATTTAGATAGAGGTTTATATGAGTTTTTTGATTTTTTCATCCGGTGTTACCCGCATTAGGACCTAGCTAAATCGGATTCGAACCGAAAAATTTCACATTAGGGATAAAAGGCTCTCTAACAATTAATGAATTCAACATTAATTATATCTGTTGTTCCAATTTATGTACTAGATTTTTGAGTATGATTATCCAATTACTTATTTTTTGTTATGAATTCGGACATGAGGTCTTCAAGTTTTTCAAATAAAATTTACATATTTAAAAATTTATTGTAAACAACAAAGTTAATTATTTAAAATCTATCAAAAGTTAAAGAAAAATATTTTTGACTCTCCAAAAAGTATTAGTAAACCAAATATTTAGAAAGGTGAAATTGTTTAGAAATATTATAGCACTATTATGAAATCGTTAAATTTTCCTTGGATAAAGTTGACATCGTGTTAGTATATTGAGAAGGAAATGTAAGCGCGAGTAATAAGCTTGAATTTTTTGTTTTAGCAAAAGAAAGAAAGTTCGTTTTTTAGCAATCAGAACATTGACCTTACTGGGCTAAAACGAAAGAAAGTTTAATTTAATTTGAATTTTGAAAAGAATAAATAAATCCTTTAAGAGAGAACATGCACTTTTTTTCCTTGGCCTTTGATAAAGTATTTAAAGAATAAATAAAGATGGTTGCAGGATGATAAATGTATCCACCTGACAGAAGTCAACAGACAATTTCTAGTACGTAGTCAATTCATTTGTTGAAAAGTCCCTCACAAAAGAAAAAATAAATAGTGGTAATAAATTCCTTTCAACCAGTAATAAACCAACATATACTAATTAATAGTAGTTTGTTAGTGCTGTATCAAGGGTTATTTAATGACTACATTAGCCATGCATATGTCACATCGAAACGTTAAGCTTCTTTTTCATAACTTCTTTAAAGCTGGACTTTGATCATAAATTTTTAAATTTATTTTATAAAGTCTATTTTAGGTGAAGTTTGACTTGAAGATGAAAATGGATTTGGACATATATTTTCAAAATATATTTCCCAAATTTATTTGGAAAAAACATGTGTATTATGAGGATTAAGCTGGTTTTGGGATTTAGGATTTGAAACTTGGGATTTTGCAAATATAGACAAAATTTATGGCCAAACATGTTTTTGCCAAATAAAATCCAAGTTTATTTTGACAAAATCTATTGTCAAACGGGTCCTAATAAATTCTACATAGAGGAAAAAAACTTTTTTTCCCATGGTCAAATGATTTACTGAGATCTCGCAGATTGTACTGATCCTATCTAATTTTATGTAAAGGTATTTGATCAAATATAAAATATAAATAAATTAAAGATAAACTTTGAAAATTTATTATTTTAAAATAATAATCTCACCTTCCGTAAAAATACTGGCTCTCCATCATAAGACCGTTTCTTTTACATACTATATAATTCTATTTTATAGATTAAGAAAAAGGAAATTGAAGAGGAAGGGAGGGGAGGAATATACTTTTGCGGTAAATTTGAGGAGAATGTTGGGAAATACTGTATGGCAGTAGTTTTGTGATAAGTGCTGGCAACAAACAAATCAAGAAAATTATTCATTTAAAGCTGCTATAGTTTTGTTTATGAAGGGTTTACATATGTTTGGCAATAGCATTAAATTCGGTGAAATAGAGGTCTCAATTTCTTGATTTGTAAATTTTTTGTTGTCTTTCTCCCTAGCAATGACTAATGAACATGACTTCAACAGTTGAACTGTTACTATCACATCACATGCTCTATCTATCTCTCTCTGTGTGCTCACTTTCATGCATACACAGTCATCTCTATGTCATTTCAAATATGGTTGTACAATTTAATTTAGGTTAAAGATAGGTTAAGTGCAAATGAACTTCAAAAAGGGAGCAGGCAGAGGTGAATTCAAAATATTTTTATTTTTATTTTTGATTTCTCACTCGATATATGATGTCCGTATTAGAGCCCGATTATATTCAAATTCATGTCGCGTTGGACACAATTCAGGGAGGAGTGCTCCCTGTCAAGGATTTTTCATACCCAGTGCTCGAACACAGAAAAAACATCTGGTTAAAGAAAGAGTGTCTCATCCACTGCACCATATCCTTTGTTGGTTTAATTTTTTTGATATTTATGTTTTTACAATTGAAACCATTCTACTTCTACAATTATGGGAAGGTAATATTTATTGAAATTTGATGATCTTTTTCCGATACTATTTGGGTATAGGCTCGGTAGTTAAATAAATGAGTTCAATTAAACCCATGATTTGTTAGCTACATCAACCTCTGGTAACACGCGACCTGGTGTCTTAACCAACTACGCTCTTCTCTATACCTCAATATTATATTTCAACCGCTTTATTTTTCACTAGGCATGAAGCTTAAAGAAAAAACCTTTTACAGATGCCAAAAATACGATTAGAATTTGTGGTTAGTGGTGGATCCAAAATTTCAAACTCATGGGTGCTTGTTGGAAGAGTTTCGAAAGAAGACGATAAAAGAATTTAATTGTCACGACCCAAAACCCAACATGTTGTGATGACGTCTATCATGATACTAGGCAAGCCGACAACTCAGACATTTCCAACACTTTCAAATTTTAAATATATTAACAAGTTTAAATAAGTAAAATCTCAAAGAAAACTGATAAAAATCGTCACAACTCAATACAGAAGTTTCCTTAGATCAGGGTGTCACCGAATGTACATGAGCATCTATACCAAATACAAAGTTTGATACACTACCTAAGAAGCAGAAACTGAATAAATAAAACCGAGGGATAGGGTAGCACAGTCAAGGTCAGCGGACGCTAGAGCTAGAGCAGCTACCTCGAAAATTTCCGAATGACTGGAAAACTCTGAGAATCATTACCCACCGTGTCCAGGAACACCTAGATCTACACACGAAATGCAGGGTGTAGCGTGTGTACAACCAACTTAGTAAGTAACAAGTCTAATTATTTGGCTGAAAGCAGTGGCGAGCTTCACATGGTACAGTTCAATTACAGAAATACGATACAGAAAGGTAGATATGCTTTCAAATTTAACAGACAAAGCCCAAACAGGTAGGATATGCCAAATACAACTGAGATAAGAAATGATGCAGCTCGATATCTGTATGTCAGTTACGTATGCCCATTAGAGTACAAAACAATGATGAAATCATATGCATACTCTTAGAGTATCAATCACTCAGTCCTCCCATTCACTCTATCCTAACGGTTACTCATTCCTCACAGTCACTCCAATCACTCAATCTTCCCAATCGCTCGGCACTCATGCTTGACACTCGCACTCCCACTCGCACTCACTAGGTACATGCGCTCACTGTGGGTCTGCAGGCTCTGGAGGGGCAAATCCAGCCCAAGAGCTATAATAAGCCAATCATGGCATGAATCAATAGAACATGTTGAAGAGCTATAATAAGCCAATCATGGCATGAATCAATAGAACATGTTGCGGCGTGCAACCTGATTCCATAAATATCCTCACACTCAGGCTCTCGGCCTCACTCCATCATCAGTCTCTCCAGTCTCTCGGGCTTAGAAGAATCGTGATAATCAGCCCAAACAATGATGATATGATGTATCAATAAATGACAACAGAGATTGAGATATGATATGCAAATAATAGTTGTGACTGAGTACATAATTTCAAATTAAGCAAATAATTCAACGTGCAACGCGACCTCTGTGGGTCCCAACAGTACCAGCATGTAGCCTAAGCATGATTTCTAACATGATTCACATCTCAATTTATCTAACACGTGGAGATTATAGGTAACAACAAGATTATGCCACTATATAGTTCCACAAAATCGACCAAATCACAATTCCTGCAGTGCACACCCACATGCCCGTCACCTAGCATGTGCATCACCTCAACACCAATCACATAACACGTAGTTCAGGGTTTCATACCCTCAGAACCAAGTTTAGAAGTGTTACTTACCTCAAATCGTGTAAATCTCTACACCAATAAGCCCTTGCCTCGCGAATCGACCTCTAAATGCCTCAAATCTAGCCACAAACAATTCGATACAATAAACTCAAGCTATAAGAATCAATTCCATATGAAAATGCTAAGTTCTATATCAAAAGTCAAAAAGCCAACTCAAAAGTCAACCCCCGGACCCACGTCTCAAAATCCGATAAAAATTATAAATTACGGACAGCCATCAACCACGAGTCCAACCATACCAAAATTACTCAAATCCGATACCAAAATCTCGCTCAAATTCCCAAAATTCGACCTAAGAAGTTTTTTCCATTTTTTCTAATTTTTCAACTCAAATCACTAATTAAATGATAAAATTAAAGATATAATCATAGAATTTGACCAAAACTAAATAAGTATCACTTACACCCTCGCCACCAACCGAGCTCCCAAAATCAAATTTGTGAAATAAATTAAAACCCTCATTTTTTGAATATTTAAATCTGCCTAGCTATCGCGGGAAAAATCTTCGCGATCGTGAAGCACAAACTCCATTGCCCCCAAAACTTACTCTATGTGAACGCATACAGACTTAGAACAAAAATCCGGGATCGCTTAGAACAAAAACCTCAGCTGCCCAAATTAGCCTATGCGATCGCGGACCTTCCCACGCGATCGCGTATAAGAAAACCAGACCTAAACACCAACAATTTTCAGTAGTCTTCCAAGTCCAAAATTTGTTTCGTTAATCATCTGAAACCCACCCGAGGCCCCCAGACATCAACTAAATATAGCAACAAGTCCTAAATCATGATACAAATCACATTAAACAACATCAAAAACACGAATCGCACTTCAATTCAAGCCTAACGGAAACTAAGAAATTCCAACTTCTATAATAGATGCCGAAACCTATCAAATAAATTCCGATTGCCCTCAAATTTTGCACATAAGTCATAAATGACACAATGGACCTACTCCAACTCCCGGAACCCCAATCCGAGACCGGTAACCACAATGTCAACTCTCGGTCAAACTTCTAAATTTCCAAAGCTTCTAATTTTTTAACTTTCGTCATTTCAAGCCTAATTCAACTACGGACCTCCAAATCACTATCCAGACACAGTCCTAAGTCCAAAATTACCCAACAGAGCTATCTGAACCATCAAAACTCCATTTCGAAATCGATTATACATAAGTCAACATCCGGTCAACCTTTTTAACTTAAGCTCTCTACCTTGAGACTAAGTGTCTCATCACATTCTGAAACATCCCCGGAACTGAATCAGCTGCCCCGGCAAGTCACATAGCAACAATTAAGCATAAAATGAACATTAGACGAGGGAATGAGGCTACAATTCTCAAAACGACCGGCCGAGTCGTTACATTAATAATAGGTGCTCAGTTAGTATTTGTCTACATTTTTTGCTAATTGTCTATGTAAATATACTAAATCTGGGTAAACACCTTGGGTGCTTGAGCACCCACAACTCTCCGTGCAGATTAGCCATTGCTTGTCGTTATAAATTGAAATTTTTGTGGTAAGAATATATCGTAAGGATAAATGAAAAGTTTTAAGTTAAAGAATTGTCAAATATAAAATAATATCATTCTTTTTGGATCAGACTAAAAATTAAAGAGTGTCGTATGTTTTTGGAGTAAAAATGTTTGGTTGGTCCAAGTCTGTAATCTCTGATATGTCGAAAAATATACTTAGAGTTGGCTTCAGGTTACTTATTTTGAAGTATTAACCCCATATTGCATCCGTTTGTGCATCAATCTACAGATCTGCTATTTGATTACTTGCAATCTAGAAGTCAAAAAAAAAAAAAAAAAAAAAAAAAAAAAAAAAACATTTGGCAAGGGCGTCCACACCCAAATAGATACGTACTTATAAGAAGTCACAAGAGCAAGTGTATGTTATTGGAGTAAACATTGAATGTGGCTAATTAGAATACATGCTATTGAGCCACCAAGAAAGAACCCCACGGCCTGAAAAGGGAACACACAAACATTTTCAAAGATACCACAGGAAACTTCAGAGCCAAACTGTATGTCATTTGGAGAGACTTTTACAACTTGAAAACAATATTTAGAAATATATATATATATATATATGTTTAAGTTTTGGTATCAAGTTTTGATCTTAGTAAAGACCAAGAGATTTATGAGGACTCTCTCCTGCAACTGCATGGTCCAATTTGGCTTGCTTGTTGCCCTCCAGCTTGAGTCCAAAGTGGATATGAGGGAAATGTGCCCACTGCAAAATGTAGCAAATATCAAAAGATAAAATCTTGAGAAAGATATAGCTTCAGATTTCTCTTTTCTGACTAGTGACCGTTCCTGTTTGTCCCTACCATGCATTTTCTTGTGGACAGCTTAAAATCCCCATATGTAACAGGTTATTTTCACTTCACCATATTGTTTTATTACTTGTCTTTTTTGTTTTTCTCCTACTTGGTTTTGTGAAGAAACAAATAAATCATTAAAATCGCCAAATCCCACCTTTATGCATTCATTTTTCTTAGTTTTATAGCAACTAATGAAATACATAGGCTGACTTACAGGTCTAAACTCAGAATTAATAAAGCTAAAACCAAGAAAGTTCTCCTCGTATCATAAATGGACCTTAGGCCTATTGAAAATATAACTCTAACCCCAAAAGCTAGCTTATGAGGTGAGGATTGCCCAAGACCATATGAGGAGACCAAGGACCTCAAATCCCTTCGATGTGGGGCAACCCAACACCCCCTCACGCCCAAGCCTGCAAACTGGAGCGTAGACAACATAAATGGTGGCCCAATATCGGTAACAATACTTGAGATGAGCCTGACTCTAATACTATGATAAATGGACCTTGGCCTAAAACCCCAAAAGCTAGCTTATGAGGTGAGGATTGCCAAAGACAATATAAGAAGACCGATGACCTCAAATCCCTCTCTCCAACGTGGGACAACTCAACATCATACTTTCCTATCGCATGTCTAAAATAGAATCTTAGTCATGGTCATCTAACAAGAATATAGTATTTGCTTCTTGTCATTTTTATCCAATTTATTTCATGTTTTCATTCGCTTAGATTCCAATTATGACCAAAACATGACCTACGAATGACTTATAAGGGATTTTAAGGAGTTCTTGCCCTTCTGCGTAAAAGAATCTGAACATCCAATTCAAAACTTTACGGCAATGGGTGAAATAGTCCACGGCTATTATAAACCCCTTTTAGAACCCTTACACAACGGATTGGGGACAAGTGTAGACATTCTCTGACAATTCGAACATTAACAAAGCCTTTAACTAAAGAAAGGGAAATAAGGAAGTAATTAAGTAAATGGATTAGAAGAGATATTGGCATAGACGAGAGAGCTAGTGGTATAGGTTTTACATTGTTGAGCAAGAAATTCAGTTTTTCATTTGAGGGCTAGGTGCATGGTGTTTCGCTCAATATCTTTTTCAACATCTTATAGTTCTAGTCTTTTTATGGTCTATGTGTTTTTGGGTTTTTTTTTCCCACCCTTATTGGTTATTTTTTTTATAAACTTTAAAACATATCCTATTAAGGGGAGCCTTGAGCAACCATAGAGTTGTTTGTGTGTGGTCACGGGTTCGAGCCGCGGAATCAACCTCTAATACTTACATTAGGATAGGTTGCTTACACCCCTCAGTTGCAGCTTGAAGCCCTTCCCCCGACCTTGTTTGAAGACAGAATGATTTGTGCACGGGGCTGCCCTTTTAAAATATACCCTATATTCTTCGTTCTTTCATTTCCTCTAACTCGTTCAAACTAATCAGATAATCCACACAGAAAAAGTTGTTTAAAACTATATAATATCCAATTCTCAATCTATAAAAATCTTAACATTATCTTACGTTTTGTTTTTTTGGGTTGGCAGGACTTACATTTTTGGCAGCAGTGCTAAAAGCTTGCCGGTGACTTATATCAGGATTGCTTGCCTTTAACCTTTGGATCTCTTCCCTACACATCAAAACACAACGCATATTATGGTAACATAACGCCTTGAATTACACGAGTTGTTTATTATTTTTCCCTTGTCCTTTTAGCTTCAGATTTATGTCTGAAAACACAGCAACAATGTAAAAGTAATTCAAATTTACTTGATGAATCGGTTGTAAGCAGAAGGAACACGTTGTCTTTTCTCCGGTGCTGCATGGTTTGAGATAGGAAACAAATTAAAATGGAGTTAGACATATTTCCTAACAGAATTAAGAAAGTAATGTCTTCATGTCATTACCATAAGGAATATTTCAACCATTGCTTGCGGTATTCATACCAGAAACCTCAAAATTTGTGCACTTTATTGAGGTTACTTTGTAATTGATGGCTTAAATGGGAAGTGAGGATCACGACCCCAACTTGTTTGGGATTAAGGCGCAAATGGTTGTTACCATAATATGCGTTGNTTCATAGGATGATTTGGACATTGCATGTAGGGGTGTACAAATGAAACTGACAAACCGCACCAATTCGATAATCCGAGTCAAACCGAGAAAAAAAACCCGATTATGGTTTTGTTTGATTTGGTTTGGTGTTGAGAAAAAAAAACCCGACCATATTAGGTTTGGTTTGGTTTTAACTAAAAAAAGTCAAACCGAACCAAACCAACCCGACATTATATGTATAGAAGTTTTAAATATATTTAATACATAAAAATATTTATGATAGTGTGTAGTTTATAAATATTTCTTAAACTTTTTCACAGTTTTATCTTTTAACGTATTATTTCAAACTTGGGCTTATAATTTTTGGATGCTCCAATAAGTTTTATAGTACATAAATGTTAGTAACTCAAATAGATCTTCAACAAAAATCAAATCAATAATAATGCTAATTAAAGACATTCAATTCGATTGTACTATGAACGAAAATAGTGTTGGATATCTATTTTTTAGTTTTCCCATTGTTTAGATAAAATGTGTAACTTATTTTTCTTTTTATGGTTAGTCATGTAAACATAGTACTTATTCAGGGGCGGATCTAGCGTATACTCCGCGGGTTCAATTGAACCCATAAATTTCGACGCGGAGTAAATATTTATATGTAAAAATTCATTAAAATTACAAAAATAGTAGAGATGAACCCATAACTTTCAAATTATAATGGATTCAATGCTAAAAGTTTTAAAAGTTGAATCCATAAGGTTTAGATCCTGGATCCGCCTCTGTACTTATTAGTCATAATTTTAAATTATGTTTGTTTACATTATGGTTTATTAATAATATTTATTTTATACGATTTTATTATCTTTATTGTTGAATATTTTAGTACAATACCATGACTCATCTCATATTTATGTTATTTTATTGAAAACATCTTATATAGTTCTGTCTTACTAAAATTAAAGAAATATGAGGAGCACAAATTTTACATTTTGTGCTATGAAGACTTTATGAAAAAAATTCGAAAAAACCCGAAAACCCGAGAAAAACCGAGATTAAAAAACCCGGCTTTTATTGATTTGGTTTGGTATTTAATTTTAATAACCCGATACAATTGGTTTGGTTTGGTAATTAGAAAATCCGAACCAACCCGACCTATGTACACCCCTAATGGCATGAATAGTAGCACCTCACTAATTAACCTAATCAAGAAATTAAAAGACCTTTAGTAAAAAGAGATGCTAGGGCTCCAGAAATACTTAACATATGTTTCAAGATTCTGGTGCTATTGGTGAGTTGGATAGAAGTGTAATGTCATTATCAAACTTCAGATGTCATAAGTGAAGCTAAAAATTTCGTTGGAGTCTGACAAATCGCTCTCATTTGTTTAAAGAGATGGATACCTTCTTCATCGGACTTGTTATCGTTTATCTTGCACAGTTGCTCACTTGTACCCCTTTTCTCAAACAATGGTTTGATCCCCTACTGTAAGGATAAATTTATACATTATTTTACCCTCAAGTCTCACTTTTCTAATTTTGAACTCTAATATCTTCGCGTACCATCAATTCTTTATGCTCTTTGAAATTTTATAATAGGTGACGGTAAGACTCGAACTCAAGACCTTTGCCTCCTCTAATAATCTCAACGAAAAGCTTAAGCTTTTATAGAAAACATGCTTTTTGTTACTTAGTTATGCCTTCAACAAAGACCAATATAAGATTTTTATTATACTATTATATATGATTGTATTTGACCTGTTGCGGCAGGTTATCCGCCTTATTTTCCTGTTATTGTTATTTATTATGTGACGTTATCTATAGTTCCTTTAGGTGATTTGATAGTATAAAATTGGTTTATATCGTAACGTTGAGAAGCTAAAACACTTTAATAACAAGTCAAATATGTACGTAAACATGTAGCGATTTATTGTGTGTGTGTGAGAGAACTCACGGCGGATAGGCGTGATTCGAGGTTCATTTTGAGGAGAATAATCAATGGCAGAAAATCTGTTGCACTTGGAAGAAGATGCTGACCCGCAGGCTTTACTGGCATTTTCAACATTTGACTGTTGTCTTTGCTGCTTCTGTCAGATAAAAAAAAAAAAGAAAAAAAGAAACATATGATCATTATAAAACACTTTCCTCCCCCACCAACAAAAAGTGATGAAAAAATGCATCTCTATATATTTGTGGAATTAGCCAAACTGAAATGTTTGAAGCTTGAACCTATATAGTAGTATTTTAAGACTTCAAGCACACCCCGGCCCACAAGGTATTCTGCGTTCATATAGAGTTCGGGAAAGGCCGTACATCAAAGGATGTGATGTAAACAACCTACCATATTGAATGCTTCTATGGCTCGAGCCAATAGGTCATACAAAGAAAAATTTAATGTTGCTCCAAGGTTCTCATGACTAAAGTTATATGTAAAAAATTGACCAAAAAGTAAATTCCGGTAATTCCATTTATTAATTCAGATATTTTGTATTCCTCCAAGAAACTTTTGAACCAAAAGGCTGGAATAACCACCGAGAAATTAGAAGTACAGGAAGCAGGAGGATACTAATGGAGAACTATTTTTGTTAAACAAAAATAATCCAAAGTGGAAGAGATTATGAATGAGCTAAAGAAAGAGTAATTAACCAAAATGGGAGTACTATTTTTCACTTTCTTGTTTGACTACAAAAGGAAATAAACCAAAAAGGAACAAATAACCAAAAAAACTTTTAAATAACTACTCCCTCCATGTTACTTTATTTGAAGCTATTTGTGTTGGGTTCAGTATTTAAGAAATAAAATTTTTTTAATTTGTGATCTTAAACATGTCATGACGTTATGTTGTTACAGAATTATATTAATATAATTCAAATAAAAAGTATAAAGCTAAATTATATCTAAATATAAAAGAAATCATTCTTTTCGAAATAATCTAAAAAAGAAAAGAGTGTCACATCAAATGAAACAGATAATTTAGTTACCTGTGGATCTTGAAGAGGGAGAGCCTCAAGTGAAGATTGCATACTAACACTAAGCAAATTAGCGCAGTGCCCACATCTTACTGTAACGATAGCAAATATGCTGCTGCATGGAACGCTAACCTGACAACACAATATTCATTAATGGAACAAAAGTTTTATCATATTCTTGGCAACAAGAAAGGACTGATAACTTTACCAATTCTACACTCTATTTAGCGTTTGCAATAAAAAGAAACTATTAATAATAGTTTGCAAATAGTGATACACACTTTGTCAACTTTCTACTAAACTAGCTATAGACTTCTTTCTAATTTGCTCACATTGTTACAAATTAAATCATCCCAAAATGGAAGAAGAATGAGGAGGCTAAAAGTTTGAAGGGGGAGTATAAGGGAGGGGTTTAATATAATTGAACCACAAATTTTTCATTTATTAGACCTATGTGAAAGTTTTTAAAATTAGGTATATACAAATATTATGTTTACACACATATTTTTAAAGATCTCAAAACCTTGAACTCATCATTTTGTCTTTAATTCGCCTTTTGTACTTATAATAACACGTTGTAGAATTAGGACATAATAGGTGCAGTCAACGATCAACTAAGACTAACCTATCTATAACTACATCCCAGAAACGCGAGAAGATACCAGAACGATTGGTTGGACAGAAATGGGAAGTTGTACTCTATTAGGCCATGTACCACCATTAGAAGGAATAAGGGAAGCATAAAAGGATGAAGTAGGAGGAGGAAGACACATTTTTTTGTATTTTCACATAGTAATAATTAAACTTTCTCTATGGGATGGAGTTTGTTAGTATAGTTTTTTCACATTGCAAAAATCAAAGATCAATTTTCTCCATCTTCTTTTATCTCTTTAATCCCTTTTCTTTTGTTGCTTCTGACTTTTTTCTGACCATTGCTCAGTCACTAGAAAAGTGAGAAAAAGAGAGATAACAAGGAAAATGACGTGACTAGAACAGAAATCACAGTCCATTACAAGGATCATCAAAATTTCTAAATAAAAATATTAATAATTTAAATATGATACATGAAGTAGGGGATGCAAAACCAAGATCAAACTATATCATCTATTCTTATTTAAATTCTTTCAATAGTAAAGAACTACAATTGAATTTATGTATTCAAAGATTAAAAGGTTTTTTTTTTTAAAATGATTCATGCTATAAGACAGGAGGAAGAAGAGTAATAAAACAATAATTGCTTGAAGCATGATTTTCTTGAACAATAGAAACAAAGATGCTATCCCAAGAATTGGGAAAAAGAAAAAAAGAAAATTAATAAATATCTTGAGTTGATTATTCAGTGGGCAAATGCGTCGAAATGTGTGAACAGAAAACCCCACCATCTTTTTTTCTTTCATTAGCAGGGAAGAGATCTAATGGCATCAAAATTACTAGTACAATTATTTGTGATCAGTGCAGAAGTACAAATCAGATGTGAATTTTGGAAGAAAAACATTAATATGCAAATTAAAATGAAAACTACTACTACTTTCTTTTTTCTCCTACCGACTTGTTGGATTAATTCATCATCCAGGGTTTTGAGTAGGGTACTGGATCACAATTCTTCGTATTTTTTTTCTCCCAATTCCCATTTGAAGTTCAATTTTCAAGATTTTGCAAACAAATGAAGACTCCTAACAAACGAAACTACTTTTATTCTCTGTCCCAAGTGAAATCTAGTAAAAATTAACATAAAATATGGAGTAAAAGTTACAAAATACTCGAGAAGAGTTTTCTTTAACCACATACATCTTAAATTAGCCCTATAATTCAAACGAAGAGACTTCATTTCATTTAAATTATGTTGAAGTTTAACAACATTTACTTCATTTTAAACCCCAAAAAAAAGACATATCCTCTTTCAAAAACATGTTTTTTTTAAATCTATGCCCATAATCATCTCATATGAGCTTAAAATGAAGTGCTCCTTGTTGTCTTTGATCTCTTTTTCTATTTTGGTGTGGCTAACATGCATGTTAAGAACAACTTCAAAAGGTTGAAAACCTTTGTAATTAAGTGAACAAAATCAAATTGAAAGAAGTTGGATGAATTATAGAAGTAGTATTACCGCAAGAATGGTGTTGCAAAAGTTGCAGTGCACGTAACAAACACGTTCCGAGGAAATCGAAGATGTCATGTCGAGTGACATTATAGTTATTTAATTTTTTATGTTTTTGGCCGAGAATCTCGGATCAACGAGGATGGATCAAAGTACAAGCTACTCTTTCAATAAAACAAGAAAAAGAATTAAGAAGAAGAAGAGGAAGAAGAAGAAGAAGAAGAAGAAGAAGAGGAGGAGGAGGAGGAGAAAGGTATATCCTAATCAAGAAACATGAATATATGCAATGAAGTCATAGAATTGAAGGGGTGAAAGACAAAAAGATGCTCTAAGCAGAAAAATATATAAAGCGTAAAGGGGAAGAAAAAGCCTACTCAAGAGGTAAAGATAATATTTGGTTCAATTAGAAAGAGAGAAAGAAAGAAAGGAAGGGTACAAAAGAAACACACAGAGAGATGAGCGGATGGATGGGATGGGAGTGGTCTGGTCGGTATTTTGGGCGGAGCGGGGAGGGGGGGTTGGTTTAAGAGAAGTGAGTGAGAGAAGTAGTGGATGTACGGATTGGTATAGCTAGTAATGTTAAGAGTGCTATAGTGGTATATAAGAAAAAAAAATATATCTATTGTTAGAGGAGGGACCTAGATTTGAAATTTTTTAACTTCTCAACTTGTAATTAAACTCATAGTTCGTTTTAATTATTCGGTCCATATATATATAACAAAATTTTAATATAACTATAAGATTCACACAAAGTTACTTAATTCATCCAAACTCGTAGCTAATATTGTAGCTCTGCCTCTATTTATTCAGACAGGTGTTTCCGTTAAACTAGATAAATAATTAAGTTAAGAATTATAAAATAAAGCGAGAATATATATATCACTATGGTTAAGCGATAAAAAATTATTTTAGACCCATTATGCATTCAATGATATGATACAAATATCGACTTGTGATACATAATATTTCTTCTGTTTCAATTGATGTGAGCATATTTTCTTTTTATTCTGTGCAAAGAAAAAAAAGCAGTTTTATATTTGGAAACAATTTACCTTTACGCAATGATTTATAGCCAAACAAAATATATGAGCCTCATTTTACACTACAAATTTAAAAGTCTTCTCTTTTTTCTTAAACTTTGTGTCAAGTCAAATAAATTAACGTGAATTTTTATCACGTAATATGTGTAAATATAAATGCAGTAATTAGGTATATGGGAAGAAGCCAAAGACACCTTACTTATATTTTCGTGTCATGGAATAACCAAAAGAAGAAATAAAAGGTTTATCCTTTTTATATTCCACCAAAATAATTTTGTTGGAGAATGGAGTATATCTCTCACTTGGCACATATCTTCCATATCCTTTGGGAAAATCGATAAAATTAGGACGATATTGATGTCGTATATATTTCATTAATAATTTGTAAGTTTCTACTCTGTAATGCATGATGTATGTGACAAACTACCTGTTGTTGTTGGAGTTGAAGTTAGTAGTGTCTAGTAGTTAGAATGGGCCAACTCATCTGTAATTATATTATTCTTATTCTGGCCCATCAAATGAACCGACTCAATGGCATTATGTACATATTAGACATCTTATAGTGTGTTAGTTAACCAATTCATTTAGAAATAATATTTTACATTTCTCTCAAAATATCTCTCTCTAGACAGTTTTGTCTTAGGGTTTGATTCTCTTCTCGTTGATGTCGATTCTTTCTGATTTCACCTATCAACATGGTATCAGAGCCAAATGATGAGTTAATCGGCGTTGAATATCTGTTATACATCGAGGAATTTTGGTTTGGATTTTGTCGAAGTAGTTCGTGTCTCATATTGCGGCAGAGAATTACTTTTTCCGATGACCTACTTTGTTTGAGTCTTCAATGAAGATTTGCGGTTGTTATTTGATCTATATTCTGTCAAAGCATTGTTTTTACCCCAGAAATTTGAGGCAAGTTTGGTACTTTTTCCCATATTAAAAAATCTTATTTTGATTTCTATCAAATTATGTTGTACTTTCTTTTGTTATGGGTTCTACTGTCGAAGACATCTCTAACACTTCTGGTGTGACTAATAATAATTCCACTGTAACACCTTTGTCTCCTTTGTATATGATTTCGTCTGATTCACCTAGTACAATTTTAGTCACCACGACCTTTGATGAAACTGACTTTGGAAGTTGGCGTCGAGGAATGTTATTAGGTCTATCCTGTAAGAATAACTTGGGGCTGATTAGTGGTACAGTTGCATGACCTAGTGCTGGCTCTCCTTTGTTTAAGCCTTGGATCAAGTGTAACGCTATGGTTATAGCTTGGATTCTAAATAGTTTAGACAGGGAAATCAGGGAGACTGTAATGTACACTAAAAGTACTGAAAAACTGATTGAGCGTAGATTTGGTCAAGCTAGTAGAATTAAGATTTTTCAAATTCGTACAGAAATTTCCTCAATTACTTAAGGATCTTCAAGTATTTCATCCTATTTTAACAGAATTAAAAAGCTTTGGGATGAGCTTTCCTTTTTTGTATCACATCCTGATTTTGTTTGTGAATGCATGGAGACTTACCAAAGATTAGATAAAGAACAGAAAGTTCATAAATTTTTGATGAGTTTAAACGAGTCATATTCCACCATTAGGAGAAACATACTTATGATGAAGCGTCTGTCTGATGTGGATATTTTATACTCGATGCTCATTAATTATGAGAGCAAGGCAAGAGTTCAAGCTAGTGTGCCATCTCTCCATTCTTATTATATTGCCTTTTCTGCTGGTGTTCAGAAGCCCTACTCTCAAAGAGTTACTTTTGATTCACAAAGAGCTGATTTTGACCCTTCCAATAAGAGCAATATTATCTGTCGATATTGTAAGAAGCCTGGTCATCAGATTGACAAATTCTACAAGCTTCATGGTTATCCTTCTGGCTTTCAGACTAAGTTCAAACAGACTGCAGCATTTGCTGAAGCGTTAGATTCTCAGCCCATTGGGCACCCTGAAAGTTCTACTGGTGATAACAAAGTAATCCAGTCTGATGGGTGGGAACTCCAGAATCACCAAGGAACAATTTGATCAATTGTTGAGTCTTCTGCATTCTCGAGCCTCTGGGACATCACAAGAGATTTCTGTTGGTTCTGCCAACTTTGCAGGTTTGATAGGTAATCCTGACTTCAAATCATGTGGTTTGCTTGCTTGCAATTTTTCTAGGATAGAGGATAGTCTTTGGATAATAGATTCAGGGACAAACCCATCACATGGCCCCACACTCTTCCTTTCTAACTGACATTAAACCTCTGATATTACCTTATATTGTCACTTTACCAAATGGTTATAAGGTAAAGGTGGCTTGCACATGTATTCTTAACCTGTCCTCTGAAATTTCTCTAACTCGTGTGCTTTTAGTGCCCTCCTCCCGGTATAATCTCATTTCCCTTGCTCAATTAATCTTGCAACTGAATTGCTTAGCTTATTTCTCCTCTACTGCTTGTGTTTTGCAAGGCCCTTCTCTGAAAAAGCCAGCAGCTATTGGTAGTCTTCATAATGGGCTCTACATTCTCATTCCTATAAATCTTGTTGCATCTGATTCTACTTTCCATCCTTCATCTGTAAATACCATTACTGCCTCCACTCTGCATGATTTAAATAAGAGTAGTAGTTCTACTTCCAATCTTGCTTCTTCTGTATGTGTAAATGATGACATCTCTTCTTCTATTCAATCTCATGTGTTGTCTTTTGATCATTCTCGACATCTAAGACTTGGACACATGCCCTTTAATAAAATGAAGTCTATTCCTTTCTTGTCTCACAAACTGCTAAAGAAACAAATATTTTTGTGTCCTATTTGCCCCATGGCTACAGGTCAAAGACTTTCATTTCCTAAAAGCAGAATACACACCACTTCTCCATTCCAACTAATACACATAGCTCTTTGTGGTCATTTATCACACACAAACATATAATGGGTCCAAATACTTTATGACTATTGTAAATGATTTCTCTAGTGCTGCCTCGACTCTTTTACTATCTTCAAAGGGCAATGCTTTCACCTTATTACTGGCATTTGTGCTAATGGTCAAGACTCAATTTGATGCTCTAGTAAAAGTATTGAGGTTTGATAATGCTTTGAGTTGGGTTCTAGCTCAACAACTCAGTCTTTCTTCTTTGTCCATGGAATACTACACCAAACTTCATTTCCACATACACCATAAGAAAATAGTGTTGTGGAAAGGAAACACAAACACCTTCTTGAAACTGCTAGAACACTTCTTTTTCAGTCTAAACTATCAGTTAAGTATTGGGGTGAGTGTATCCTGACTGCTACTAACCTAATAAACAAATTTCCGTCACCTTTCCTAGATAACAAGACTCATTTTGACTTACTCTATGATATTGTTCCTTCTGTCACCCATTTTAGGATATTTGGTTGTCTTTGTTTTGCTGCTATCCCTTAACCATATAGGGATAAATTCAAGTCAAGATTCATTCCATCTGTCTTTCTTGGTTACAGTTTAGGCAAGAAGAGTTATAAACTACTGGCATTGTCCAATTTCAGTATCTTTCATTCTAGGGATGTTGTGTTTCATGAAAGTGTCATTATTTACTCTTCTCCTTATTCTACTCATATGTTTCCTCATGCTTTATCCCCTTCTTCAGTTTCGCATCCGACTTCTCCGAGCCTTGTCAGTCCTTCTGACCATAGTTATTCTTCCCCTGTTTCTCCTCTTGATTCTTCTAGCACATCCCTTAGCCTTTCCTGCCTTCTCATGATCCTTCTCCTGTCCTGAGAAGGTCTTTAAGAAATAACAATCCTCCTCCTACCTTGGTGACTATGTTTTCTTCTCTGTTTTTAAGTCTAAAGTTCCTTCACCCTCTGATCTTTGCTTGCAATAACCACAATTTACCATCAGGCTACCTCCAATCCTGCTTGGCAAGAGACTATGATGAAAGAGTTCCAAGCTTTGGAGGCTAACATTTCTTGGGATATCCTTCCTCTACCTCCTGGTAAGAAAGTCATACCTTGCAAATGGGTTTATAAAATAAAATAGAGTGTTGATGGTTCACTCGAAAGATATAAAGCTAAGTTGGTAATTAGGGGTGACAATCAGCTAGAAGGGGTAGATTTCACTGAAATTTTCTCCCCTGTGATTAAGTTGTGGGGATAGTGTATTTCTGGATTTGTATTGTTTCTTGGAGGCTACCCAATATCTTGGAAGTCCGAGAAGCAGCCTACTCTTGCTTTGTCATCTGCTGAAGTAGAGTGTAAGGCTCTTCGCTTGTTGGTAGCTGAAGTTACTTGGGTGGTTCAATTACTAGGTGAGCTGAGTATGGATAATCTCAGCCCTGTTGCTTTGTACTGTGATAATCAAGTTGCAGTCCATATAACCAAGAATCTTATCTTTCACGAGCGGACCAAACATATCGAGGTGGACTACCATTTTGTGAGGGATGTCCTGTCTGCTGGTTTGGTATTATTGCACTTTGTTTCTACTTCTGCTCAACTTGTTGATATATTCACAAAAATCTTTGCTTGGTGTGCAGCAGTAGGCTTTTCTTCCCAAGCTTGGAAGGGCCAGCCCTTCCAGCTTGGATAGAAGTGTTTATATTATTCTTATTCTAGCCCATCAAATGAACCAGCCCAGTTGTATTGTGTATATATTAGGCATCTTACCGTGTATTAGTTAACCAATTCCTTTAGAAATAATATTTTACATTTCTCTCAAAATATCTCTCTAGACAGTTCCGTCTTAGGTTTGATTTTCTTTTCGTTGATGTCGATTCTCTCTGATTTCACCGATCAACAGTTGTATCCTTAGCATTAGTTGTTTTAGAGCTCACTTATTTAGTTTACTAAGACAGATGAATGTGGTCAAAGAGTAAAATACTAACAAGATTAGATTATTCAAGTTACTCTCTTATTATTAATATATGTTTAAAGGGCGTGTAAAATTAAGTTTATCGTGACAACTAAATGAGAACACAAAAGTATTAAAGTTCAAACTCATTTGTCACCTAAAATGAATGTGTATAAATGTGTAAGTGTTTAGTGTAATTTGCTCAATATAATTATATACACGATATATAACAGGGGAATTGTGAATTATAGAGAAAGGGCAATAGTTGGGATCGACTTTAAAAGATGGAGTAAATTGGGAGGTGAGTTTTGGTATTATGATTGAAAGAGTGAGTGGGTGGGAGTCATCTGGTTATTGACCTCTCCTTTGGCTTTATGTTGAAGCGGACGAGGGGGGCGAGACTTCAGAGAAGGAGAGAGATATTAATGCTTTGGAATGTTTTAGAAATTAGGGAAAGAAAGACTCTGAGCAAGAATGTCATTTCTCTATCTATTCTCTATTCAACAAAGATAGATGATCTTGAAGAAAGAGAATGGTGGCCTAGCTAGCTGCTGCCACAGTACTTTTATTCACACCTGCTTATGGTAAAACTTACTCACACGCGATATTACTTGATGTTTCTTCTGTTTTGATTTTTATTTTTATTTTTACTATTATTTAAGTTATTCGGATACGGGTGTAGGTGTTCATACGGGTGCGAATCTAAAAATCGGATCTTTCGAAATGTAAATTTTACGATTCGGGGATATGGATTCTAGTATGTACGGATGCGGGGATCCGACTAAACATAATTAAAAAATATAAAAAAATAAAAATATCTCTAAATCATGAGAAATTTTGTAAAATACTTATGTATCATTTGTAAAGTATGGATTTTTTTTTTATTCTTAAGTTGTAGATAAATAAAAGATTGATTTTCTAGATAAGGTATGGTATTTTCTTCAAATTTAACCTAGTTTTAATTCTGATTTCGCGAATCAAATTGTATTGCATCTCAAAATTTTCCGTCCATTGTAGTCAAAATATCCAAAATTATTTGACCAGATCCGGTGTGGACCCCATACCCACACCCTAAATAGTGTCGTATCGACACGAGTGTGACACCTTAACTGCCGTGTCGGAGCAACTTAGGTTGTTACTGCTTCTCTTTATATGTCTCTTCGCTATCGTACTCCTTTTATACTGTTATGTTTTTGCTTTTAATGAACTGAGGATCTATTAGAAATAGTCTATTTACCCGTACAAAATATTTGTAAGATCTGCATATATACTATCTTCTCATGCCTCGTACTTTTAAAATTATACTGAATATGTTGTTAGTCGTCAATATGAAACTAAATTAGTGAGTACAAAGTTGGTGTCTATCGTATATATATTTCTATTTAATCATGATTTGTGATGCTTTTTTCATTATAATGATTAACGGTTAAAGTTAAATTATTTTATTTAATATAAAAAATTAGGTGCCAATAAGTTTTTTTACCCTGGTTTATGCTGATGCAATAATTTCTTATGTGTTCCAATTAAATGAGACCAATTATTTGTTTTAAACAGTATTTGTAAAATAATTTTGGAGAAAATAAAATAACATATAAACAGAAATATAAATGAAACAGAAGTTAATCCGAGCCCACTGAATTCACAGTGTTTCCTTAAGGAATTTAACCCCTCCAAGTACCCAAGGTTGTGGATTATTTCCTCCTAGGAGAGAACGAATTACACACTAGTGTAGTGGTACTTCAAACACCAGTGTTTCCGCGAGCACAAAGTTCGGTAGCAAATCACACTTACTCTTGCTTTCTTTGAAGTTAAAATAATGCAGAAGAAATGAGGAGAACTCAGAAAATCATATTGAAAATCTGAGAGAATGGACTGGTATTTATAGCCAATGTTGAGCTCAAAACTGAAGAGGTGCAACTCTTCAGAATGACTGTTAATGTAAAACGGTCATAGCATAAATGCTATAATATAAATGGTTATTTACACAATAATAAACCGGGAATTAAAGAGGGAGGTTAATTTTCAGTTACAACCGAAAAACGGAAAACGTATAACGAAAAAATGTTTAATATTCCGTTGGATTTACTATTAATATTTTGTTATTAAAATGGATATTTAATAACATTTATGTTAATATTTACTATTAACAAATAAATTTGGTCCAAAAAATTAATCAATCAATCATTTGACCAAATCCGAAGCCGAGTCGAGCGGCGACGACGACAACGGTGTGAGACTTGCCTTCATCTCAACTCTTTAAGAGCTAGAATAAGAGAAATTGTATATATACCCATCAAAATCTTTTCCTCTTCCAATATGGGACAATGCCCCTTTGTCAAGGAGGGAAACTCAAATATTTTATTTTCTCTCCATTTCCCATTTACCCTCTTTTAAGCTATATTAATGCTTAAAAACCCAAAGTTCCCCCACATGAATAGGGAATGGCTATATCACGGAAATATGCATGAAAAACTGTGTGATTTGCAAGCAAGGATTAATTGCATCTGGATAAGTAGGTTTCCCTTTAAACTTTCCGTAGTAAAATTATGTCGGATATATTCGGTCAATCGGTAGATTTGATATCTTTGACCCGTCGAACTTTGATATATACCTAGACAACCATAAGTCACACAATCAACCCTTAACCATTTTTGGTTCTCATCGTTGTGTTTGTTTCAGCCATGAACACCGCCTGGTGTCATAAGTGTGTAGAGAACCGGCCTTACGAAATTCTCCTTGAAGCGGCTAACACTTCACACTTACATAGGTGATTCCTAAAATGTCATCTCATAGATACTCTATTTGATATACTCCGTATCAAATTTAGAAATTATTAAAAAGCCTTAATGCTTTATCCTTGGTACTAAACATTGTCTCATCACGAGAATGGACCAAAATTTTAGTTGACAATGTTGAACCGTCATTAATGACTTTTTTTTATCTCTTTGAACCTAGATCTTGGGATCTCCAGTCTTCTAGGTAGAGTTACCTCCACAATGACTTGTTCTCGGCCATAGTCCCATGTCCCTCGATGATTTCTCAACTACCTCTTTAGTTAAGCCTTTTGTAAGTGGATCCGACACATTATCCTTGACTTTACATAGTCAATCGTAATAATTCCTCTAGAGAGTAATTGCCTAACAGTTTTATTTCTTCGGCGTATATGACGAGATTTACCATTATACATAACGCTCCCAGCCCTTCCAGTTGCCGCTTGACTATCACAATGTATGCATATTGGTGCCAACGGTTTGGGCCAAAATGGAATATCTTCCAAGAAATTTCGGAGTCATTCACCTTCTTCACCGGCTTTATCTAAGGCTATGAAATCAGCCTCTATTGTAGAGCAGACAATACAAGTTTGTTTGGATGACTTCCAAGATACCGCTCCTCCACCAATAGTGAATACATATCCACTTGTGGACTTAGAATCAGTTGAATCGGTGATCCAATTTGCATCACTGTATCCCTCAATCACCGCAGGATATTTACGGTAGTGCAAAGCAAAGTCCTGGGTATGTTCTAAATATCCCAAAACTCGTTTCATTACCATCCAATGAAATTGACCTGGATTGCTCGTGTATCGACTCAATTTACTTATAGCACAAGATATATCTGGTCATGTACAATTCATGATATACATTAAACATCCCAACACAAGAGCATAATAGAATTGTGATATGCTTTGGCCTATGTTCTTTGCTAATGCAAGATTCACGTCAATTGGAGTCTTTGCAACTTTAAGCCCTAAGTGCTTGAATATTTCAAGTATTGTCTTAATATAATGAGATTGTGTCAATTCCAGACCTTGAGGAATTTTATGGATCTTAATCCCCATAATTAAATCAGCAACTCCCAAGTCCTTCATATCAAACTTGCCAAGTAGCATACACTTAGTCGCATTTATGTTGGCAATGTCATTACTCATTATCAGCATATCATCCACATATAAGCAAACAATGACTATGTGATTTGGAACATTTTTAATGTACACACATTTATCACATTCATTTATCTTAAAACCATTTGACAATATTGTTTGGTCAAATTTCACATGTCATTGTTTGGGTGCTTGTTTTAGTCCGTAAAGGGACTTAACAAGTCTACATACCTTCTTTTCTTTACCTGGAACCACAAATCCTTCGGGTTGTTCCATGTAGATTTCTTCCTCCAAATCTCCATTTAAGAAGGTCGTCTTAACGTTCATTTGATGAATTTCAAGACCATAAACTGCAGCTAATGCTACTAATGTTCGTATGGGCATAATTCTTGTAACTGCAGAGTATGTATCAAAATAGTCAAGACCTTCTCGTTGTCTATACCCTTTTACCACAAGTCTTGCCTTATATTTATCAATAATGCCATCATCTTTCATTTTCCTCTTAAAGATCCATGTAGAACCCAACGGTTTATTTCCAGGAGGAAGATCAACCAATTTACATGTATGGTTGTTCAATATGGATTCTATTTCACTATTGACTGCCTCTTTCTAAAATAATGATTCTGAAGATGACATAGCTTCTTTTAATGTTCGAGGCTCATTCTCCAATAAGAAAGTCACAAAATCTGGTCCAAATAAAGTAGACGTTCTTTGACATTTACTACATCTTGGATCCTCCTGATTAAATGTACTTTCTTTTGTTTCTTCCCGAGGTCGTTTAGATCTTTCACCAATCGACTAACATTCCTTTTTATACAAATATATATTTCAAAGAACTCAGCGTTATCTGATTCTATAACCGTATTATCATGAATGTCGGGATTTTCTGATTTATGAACCAGAAATCGATATGCTTTACTATTGGTCGCATATCCTATGAAAACACAATCAATGGTTTTCGGTCCTATTTTTACCCTTTTGGGTTTAGGAACTTGCACTTTTTCCAAACACCCCCGCACTTTAAAATAATTCAAGTTGAGCTTCCTTCCTTTCCATTTTTCATATGGAATGGATTGTATTTTTCTATGGGGTACTTGATTTAGTATCCGGTTAGCCATAAGAATGGCTTCCCTCCATAACTTCTGCGGCAAGCCAGAACTTATCAACAATGCATTCATCATCTCCTTTACTGAACGATTCTTTCTTTCCGCAATCCCATTGGATTGGGGCGTGTAAGGGGCCGTTGTTTGATGAATAATTCCATATTCTAAACATGTTTCTTTAAAAGGAGATTCATATTCACCACCCCTATCACTTCTTATCATTTTGATTTTCTTGTTAAGTTGCGTTTTAACTTCATTTTTGTATTTCTTGAATGCGTCTATTACTTCATTTTTACTATTAAGTAAGTAAACATAGCAATATCGAGTATTGTCGTCAATAAAAGTTATGAAATACTTCTTTCCACCGCGAGATGGTATTGACTTTATGTCCCAAATATTTGTGTGAATTAAGTCTAAAGAATTTGAATTCCTTTCAACTGACTTATAAGGATGTTTAACATACTTAGATTCCACACATATTTGACATTTTGATTTTTCGCATTCAAACTTAGGCAATACTTCCAAATTAATCATTTTTCGCAAGGTTTTATAATTGACATTACCCAAACATAGATACCATAATTCATTTGACTCAAGTAAGTAAGACGAAGCTAAAATTTTATTATTATTCTCAACAACCATTACATTCAGCTTGAAAAGGCCCTCAGAGGCAGCATTTTCCTATAACATTTCATTCTTACTTATTACAACCTTATCGGATACAAAAACACACTTAAAACAGTTCTTAACAAGAAGTCCAGCAGAGACTAAGTTCTTCCTAATCTCGAGAACATGAAGGATGTTATTCAAAGTCACCACCTTGCCAGGAGTCATTTTCAGAAATATCTTCCCACATCCTTCAATTTTGGCCGTTGCAGCATTTCCCATAGAAAGCGTCTCTTCGGGTCTAATAGGAGCATATGTAGCAAACGTTTCTCTAACAGCACAAACATGGCGAGTGGCTCCAGAATCAATCCACCACTCCTTAAGATTTCCCACCAGGTTGCATTCAGAAAGCATAGCACACAAGTCATCAACATCTTCGTGCTTTTCTACCATGTTTGCTTGACCCTTCTTCTTGTATTTCTTTGGAGCACGACAATCTACAGATCTGTGTCCAAATTTTCCATAGTTGTAGCAATTTCCATTGAACCGCTTCTTGCTTGGGTTGTTTTTCGGTCCAGAAGCCTTCTTCCTCTTTCTATTATTTTGAGGAGCATCCTCAACAATGTTTGCTCTCATTATTGTTGAGTTTCCACGGCCTTTCATTTCAACAGCTCTGTTGTCCTCTTCGATTCTTAACCGAACAATGAGATCTCCAAGGGACATCTCCTTGCGTTTGTGTTTCAAGTAATTTTTGAAGTCCTTCCGCAAAGGAGGAAACTTCTCAATCATCGCTGCAACTTGGAATGCTTCATTGATGACAAGACCTTCAATGAAAATTCTATTAGTAAATATAATAAAATTAATACTTTCAACATTGATATTAATTCGAATTACACCTTCAGCAAGGAGATCGTGAATAATCACTTGCAATTCCTGGACTTGGGTAATAACAGACTTGTTATCTACCATTTTGTAGTCCAAAAATTTTGCGGCAACGAATTTCTTCAACCCAGCATCTTCAGTTTTATATTTTCTTTCAAGCGCAACACACAGCTCTTTTGATGTCTCCACATTACTATAGACGTTATATAGATCATCCTCCAGTCCGCTAAGAATGTAATTCTTGCATAGAAAATCAGAATGCTTCCACGCCTCAGTCACGGAAACGTTCATTTTCTGGAGTTTCGTCAGGCAGAACAGGAACATCTTCCTTAATGAACTTCTGCGGACTTAAAGTAGTCAAGTAGAAGAACATCTTCTGCTGCTACCGCTTGAAATAAATCCCGGAATTTTTTTTGGGTTTTTCTGCTAGTGCCGATGCTGGTGTTTGGCTTGTTGATGCATTTGCAGTCACCATCCGAACAGTTTGGTTACCGTTGTCATTCATCATTTCTGTAAAAGAATGATACAAACAAGCGTTAAAATCACATAGATTTTAATCTCCAATGGAGCAGAAAACCACAAAGGTTTTAGTCTCTAGAACAGTAAGTATAACACAATACAGAAAATAAATTGAAATTCCTTAAGCTTGTTAGTAAACTGTATTTGTAAAATAATTTTGTAGAAAATAAAATAACATATAAACAGAAATCTAAACGAAACAGAAGTTAATCCGAGCCCACTGAATTCACAGTGTTTTCTTAAGGAATTTAATCCCCTCCTAGTACCCAAGGTTGTTGATTATTTCCTCCCAGGATAGAACGAATTACACACTGGTGTAGCGGTACTTCAAACCCCAGTGTTTCAGCGAATACAAAGTTCGGTAGCAAATCACACTTACAGTTGCTTTCTTTGAAGTTAAAACAATGCAGAAGAAAGGAGAACTCAGAAAATCGTATTGAAAATGTGAGAGAATGGACTGATATTTATAGCCAATGTTGAGCTCAAAACTGAAGAGGTGCAACTCTTCAGAATGGCTGTTTATGTAAAACGGCCATATCATAAATGTGATAATATAAATGGTTATTTACACAACAATAAATCGGGAATTCAAGAGGGAGGTTAATTTTCAGTTACAAAACGGAAAAACGGAAAACAGAAAAACGTTTAATATTCCATTGTATTTAATATTAATATTCATTGAATTATATTCCGTTGGATTTAATATTAATATTCTGTTATTAAAACAGATATTTAATAATATTTTTGTTAATATTTATTATTAACAAATTCGAAGCCGAAGCCGAAACCGAGCGACGGCGGCGACGACGCGAGGCTTGCCTTCTTCTTAGAGCTAGAAGAAGAGCAATTGTATATATACCCATCAAAAATCATTTTCTCTTCCAATATGGGATAATGTCCCTTTGTCAAGGAGGGAAACTCAAATATTTCATTTTCCCTCTATTTCCCATTCACCCTCTTTTAAGCTATATTAATGCTTAAAACCCAACATTATTAACACTAGCTACCAATTAAGAAGAACTCTATTATCTCTAAATTTAAAAGGTATACTTTTTAAATATGAATAATGTAAATAATTATACATATCAAATTACTGTAAAATGATCAGGTAAAGTAACATTCCCATTTAGTTCGTATTTAAAGAAAAGACAAAAGTTAACTGTTGAAAGTAAACAATTGTTATCCACCATATAATGAGTTATTGTGACATAAATAGGATTTCTTCGCCTTCTGATCTCCACCTCTCATTGTTAGAGTTGCGTTGTAGTGAGAGAGACGTGTCGAAAGTTAAGAGTAAAAGAGGGGGCCATCCCAGCATATAATTAACTAAATTCAAGTTTTCTCTTTCACCGATGACCTGAAAATATTTTCAAAATGAAAAATAAATCAAGAGAATTTGTTTTGCAATTGATTTTACTACGTACGTCATACCATGGGGTGAATTCTCCATTTATAAAAATATATAAAGCTGAAATTTATAGTGAGATTTGAAGATTTAATCGTAACTTAATTATTTTTTCAAATAAACACAAAATGATAAAGAACTGTAATATCTGATGAATCAAAGAAGATTCATCCATGAGGGGAAGAGCTATAAAAGTTCTTGTTATTTCTCAATCAAAAAAATGATTTATTTGTTGTAAATAAACGTTGAAACAAGGAAATCTTTTAGAGCAATAGCAAATGAGGTTTTAAAATTAAATTAATTCACGAGTTCAAGTTTTAAGTGTGACATTATAGCACTTTCTGAATATCTTTATTTGTGTATAATTTCTGACTTCGTCACTCCATTCAAATAAATTTAACTAAGAGATCAGATAATATACACATAAAACTTTGAGTTGGAAAAAGATTAAAAGATAAGATTGACTTTCAAGAAAAAGACACTGATAATTACTTTTTAATTTTAATTAAAAAGAAACACAAATACACACAAAAGTTCTTAAGCAGTCGCATAATACGTCACAGGTGCTGAAATGAAGTTACATTATTAGGCAGAGAAATGTATGGACATGACAGCATACATGCAGCCCACAAAACAATTCTACTTGCCACCACTCTCACGTGACGTCTTAATTAGTCTTTCATTTTTTTTTTTTTTTTGGAATTTAATATGACAACTAGATCCAACAATTGACATAAAAAAAAGAAGAAATATAAAAATAACCAGATATTTAAGTGGTGATTCAAAAGTAGTAACAGTTTTAAAAGTAATCGAAATTTAGCCACTTTTCACATATAGATAAATCTGAACGAAATCACTGTTCAAAATCCGGAAAATACTCCAGCATAATATACTGGAATTCCAGTATATTATACTGGAGTTCCAACATAAGTATACTGGAACTCCAATATATTATACTAGAGTTTCAGTATAATATATTGGTCCAGCATAATATGTTGGAAGTTCATACACATGTGCTCCAATCTCCAGTATATTATGCTGGAACTTTTCGTGTTGCAGCAAAATAGTGGCTATTTTTTAATGACTTTGCAAACGCTGGTTATTTTTGAATGATCAGTCTGAAAATTGGCTAGCCCATGCTATTTTTATAAATAGCCAACGTTTTAGGATTTGGCATACGGTAGCTTAAAGTTATTCTCTCTCTTCTAGTGGTTTAACCACCATCCTAAAAATAAGCCGTATCAAAATTAACTTTCTTAAAAATAGCAAAAAATTATTAAAATCCTCTATCTCTCTCTGTCTCTCTCTCTTCTCTCATACTAGTATCCGAAAAAACTCCTAAATACTTTTTAATTATTTTCTAGTTTTTTATGTATACCTAAATATAGCACAGTGTATAACATAATAATAATGTGTATATCAAAAAGGTATATTATAATTTTATTTTCCTTCTTTTTGAGATTGAAAACACAAGTTCAAGACAACTCGACATGTGTATCCCCTATTGTATCCCGTGTATATCTCTATGTACATCAACGATATCTCATGTATAACATGTATATCTATGTATATCCATGAAAAATTATGTTATATATACGATATACAATGTGATATACACGACCGTCCATAAAAAAATTGCATTATATACATGCGATACAAAGTGATATACACAAACATCCTTAAAAATCTGTGTGTTATATTTACTGATGTACATGGTATACAATGTGATATACACATGTCGCAGTTGGATTTTTAGGTCTGATTTTTTATCTGAAACCAGTCTAAATCACTTCTAATCTTGCTCAAGTTTTGTATATAGCCTCGTTTCCGTATTTTCAACCAATCTCAATCACACCACTCATTCAATCCAACCAAAAAAAGAAGAGAGAAGAAAATTAAAGGCGAAATATATTTTGGCATCTCTTAGTTTTTGCTTCTGATTTTCTCTAATGTGAGATCAACCTTACCTTTTTATCCCATTGATTTTTTTGTGTGCATAATTTGCAAGAATTTTTTCTAAACTATGAGAGCGAAAGAAAAGAGATAGAAGAAGAAATAAAGAGAGAAAGGGGGAGGGAAGCAGTGAATAAGAAGAGAAGTGAGCGGCGAAGAAGGGGGAGGGAGGGAAGCAGATAGTTTGGGACTAATTGTTTGAGAGAGAGTAGTATTTTTAAGAATTTGACTATATAATACCAATTGTTTGGGACTATCCTTGTCAAACCTAATATAAGGCAAAAAAATTATCAATTTATATTTTGTGTTGTTATTGGATGCCAATTTTTCTCTTTTTTTCTTTGCCTTGCTTTGTTAGATTCTAAAGAACCCGACGGTTCTATTGATGATCCAAAAATTGGCTGCTTAGACTTTGACTAACTAATCAAGTGCGGAGAGTATCATGCTCCTCTTCATTTGTTGGGTATAAATGTATCCAATCTATTCCAATAATACCTATTCAAAATAAATTTCGATTTCGATAATTCAAATATTTGAATTCAAGCTTAAACAAACCTCAATAACTGTCCATGACATTTTTAGTTTAATCCTTCGACCCATTCCAACAAACTAACGTGTATTAGTGATTCTAAATAAAATTAAGGTGCTCGATTCTTTTAAACTTACTTTAGCTCATTGTATGCTTTAAAAACTATATTAAATAAAAATTATTTGTAGTAATATGACATTTGGGCCTTTTCTGATAAATATTTTATTTTTGGACTAGTTTTGGTTGAAATTGGTTATGGAATGATAGTTTGAATAGTTTTCCCTTATTTGTTCTCGTTAACGATCATAAAGCCCATTTTTTTCTGTTCTCTTTTTTTCTTTTCCAGATTATTTCTTTCTCTTCATAAAGTGAAAGCTAATATGAAAGAAGTTATTACAGTAGTCACCAGTCTTCTACTTCGAGCCTATATCTTTATGATGGGCTTTCTTGGTTCATTTGATGTGATATCTCGTTTAATGAAGAAAAGGTATTTTTTTTTAATCTGCATTAGGATTTAATATATCATAAAAAATTCTACACGTATCTATTAGAAACGAGTATAGAATTTTTCCTACTTGTTTGCTTGAGCATCTGATTCCTTTTTTCTTGTCATCAATAATTCATTTATGTGTTTGTGCTTACACCATTTTTCGAAGATAGAGATTTAATTGAACCCTCTTCACAAAACATTTAGTTATGCTTGTGACCCGACTAATCCAAATTTAAAATATGCTAACTAATGGCTGAGTACATAATTTTTCTTTTAATTCTTTTCAGTACATTAAATATTAATTTTGTAAGGCAAGATGGGAATGTAGCTAGCTAAAAGTTGCAGGATGATCATTCAGTTTATGTGTATTTTGGTCTTCAGTATTGTTTTCATTAAAATTCAGTTTACTACCAATGTAGGTCCTACTATTGTTTACCCGTAAAATGGTACAGTTGAATTTATTACGTGGTTTATGGACAAGTGAATTGATTTGATCCAAAAATAATAAATAAACAAGGTTGGGAAAAAGATTTAGCGATTAAAATCGAAAGACATAACAAGCCTGGCTTCGGGAGCAATGCCTCCGCGGACAGAAATAAAAATAATGTAAAACAACAAATAGAGATATTTTATTGAGCTTGAGAATAGAATGTAACATAAGTTTTGCGAAAAATTTCTTGTGTTACAGTGGCTGTTAAGCCTACTATTAAATGACAATAAATGAGCCATTGATGAATATGTAACGGCAGGCCATGCATGCAAATATTCACTTCAACGACTGCCCATTTAATGACAGGAAATATACTTCATTGACATCTTATGACAAACATTCGATCTGTTCACGTTGATCATGCTCCATTCGGGGTTTATCCGATGCCAACTGCAGTTGTTGTTCCCGGTACGAGTTATATCGATTTCCTTTCTACCTGACTTTTGTTCCACGTGTCATGCTACCATTCGATCATTTAATATAAACCAATTTACCCTATACAGATAGTCCCCCTGCTTTTTGGTGGCACATCTTTGTGTCATCGGGAAGTTAGTGAAGATTTCTTTCTTGGCGAGAAATTTTCTGAACAGTCTCTGACGCTTGAAAGGACGTGCGTCTTCCAGCATTTAATACCCCAAACATGTGTTGCCCTATGATTCAGCAATATTTTCATCGGTTCTCGAAGTAATCATGATCACTATTTTTGTTGTCTATATCTTTATTTATACTCATCAATTTACCTTTTTTACTTCCAAAACTTTCATAAGTTCATCATCTTCTTTGCACTTAACTTCCTTCTGCTTTCATCCTTTTCTGACTTTCTTCAAAAAACTTCCCCATCTTTTTACTATCATGGCTTCTTTTACTGAATCTTTTGGAAACTCCGATCTTCTCTTTGGTGGAGGCCCGAAGAGAAGCAAAGACAAAGAGGTTGATGTTGATGTTGATCCTCCCACGATAAGCACCATCATACCCAAGTACCTGAGCATCGTCAATGACTTCCAAGGGAAGTTTTCCTTCGCGTCTCCACGGACTTGGGCTGTTAATAGATATCCTTCTTCTATTCGGCCTTCCAGTATTCCTGTTGTGAAGGAGAACTGCAACTGTCCAGACCTTAACATCATCACTCCTTACTTGATAGAGAGATTTACCTTCACCAAGGAAGGTTTTATGTATGTTTATACGTAACCCTTTACCTTGGGTCCGTTTTCTTTGAGCGGAGGGCTCGAACCCATG
Organism: Nicotiana knightiana; assembly: GCA_005239525.1. Classification (NCBI taxonomy): domain Eukaryota; kingdom Viridiplantae; phylum Streptophyta; class Magnoliopsida; order Solanales; family Solanaceae; genus Nicotiana; species Nicotiana knightiana. Next base: position 83,799 of record ML369393.1, read on the forward strand.
ATCTTGGAGTACTGCCATCGGTATCAGATATGCTTTTCACAAGTGAGCCATTCTGCATGGCGAACGGTGACTTGTCTTCGCTAATTGTGCATGGAGACTGGGGAAATCCTAACCCTGACACACATGATGAATCTCTACTCCTCCATAATCCTTCGTAAGAGAGTAATAAATTTAAGTAAATGTGGCCACCACACCCTCCTCACCGGTGTGGATGATGATAGTTACCGTTGCTGGATGGAGCAATTTGTCATCATTGTTACCGGGAATATCATCTCGTCCACAACTCCATCCTTTCCTGAATCATGGAACCGTTCACGTAAGTATGTAATTTATTAATCCCTTCCCTTCGTAAAATATCATTTTATGCCATTATTGACTTCTTTATTTATATTGTTTTAGCTACTTGGCGGGCACCACAAAGGGTTCAAGACCTGGACCAATGGCTTCAAAAGATTCTGGATATTACAACACCAGAAACCCGTCGATAGAAGGAGATGGCCCCTAAATGCGGGTGGAAGGCCAAGAACCACGATAAACTAAGTAATTTTCCTTCTGCCTCTGTATGAACGTAAATCAATTTTTTAACTACATCTCTTTTTTAATTCAGAACTCTCGCAAGGCTCTGTTACCTGACCCGAAGTTGATGTTTTAGCTAAACCCGTGGAGGCCGCGAAACTGCTACAAAGTGCTCTTGCATGGAGCAGTGCCATTGGATCTGCTTCCAGTAGAAGCTCTTCCTCACGAAGTCCCCGGCCATAGAACAAGCAACCAAAAAGGCGACGTTCTTCCTCGGCTAAGGATAAAAATAAGATGATAAAGAAGGCCATGAACAAGCCGGCTACAGTCATGGTGGTCATTGAAGTTGACAGGGAATCCAGTGATGAAGAGGTTTCCTTTCAAAGGAGACAACGATCTTCATCAGCTCAACCGAATACTCAACCAGGAGAGCTTAGAGCCCCAACCGAAGGTGAGGTTAAGCACTTAGGGGTGAAATGAAAATATTAGAGGATGTCGATTCTCACTTTCGACCTTTTTTTCTCTTTCTGGTCTCAGGAGGACGGACCCCTGGCCTCTTTTGCCTTCGGTTGATGAGCAACCAATAATCAACATTGCTCCTATTGCATCCGCTCCTCAAACTTCCATGCCCATCTATACCAGCTGCACCTTCATCACCATCACCTACAACATCTGCTCCATCGGCAGCATATGCTCGAGAGGAGGGTGCTTCTCCTCCCCGATCCCCCTATCATGGGAATTTGGAGCATAATTACTCACCCCTTCCCTAGATGCCCGAGGGAAGAGGAGTGCCACTCTTTTGGTTTTGAAGGGGTGCCACTTGCTGTCTAAGCTGGTGGAGCTTGCCAACTACCTGAAGTCATTGGCTTTAGAGAAGGATAAGAAGAATATACACTCCTTTTCGGGGGATCGTTTGCTGAATAATGTAATGCATAATGCGGCAGCGGTACGCTACTTGCTTTCTTATCATTTGTTTTCTATATTTTTGCTATACGGGATTTCTAACCTTGATATTATTTTCACATGCCAACTTCATGGCTTTCAAGGGCATGTAGAGATTGATCCTTGATAAGCAAGGACTGCCCTCCTAGTGAGATCAAGTGTTGGCCGAAAGGGACCAACTCGCTGCTCACCTCTCGGTGCTGGAGGCAAAGGCTACCGAAGCGGGCGAGTTTGAGGCTCGATTGTAGCAAAGTGACTAAAAAGTGATGGCCCACAGCCATGAAACCACTCAATTACATGCACAACTCTAAGATGCTAAGGCTAAGTGGGCTAAACTTCAAGATGTTGTGCTCACTGCTGCTGAATGCGAGTTTGCGTTAGTTAAGCAAGTGAATAACTTAGAGGCAGCCTTAAGATCCAAAACTGAAGAGGCCAACGTCGCCAAGGAGAAGAGGGCTAGGATGGAAGAGAGGTTTAAGAAAATCATAGAGCAAAACCGGCTTCACATATCTACAATCTGTGATCTTGATTTTAGCCTCGACGCCATAAGATCCGAGAGGGATGGTCTTCAGGCCGAGGTCGACAAGCTTAAGTCAAAGCTACAGTTCCAAGAGGATTCCCTCATATTCAAAAAGACATATTCTATGTATCATATGAGGATATAAACCTTGGAAGAGGCCAAAGCGGGCATCGTTGATATTGATGATTGCATCGTCAAGGCCCGAATACTGGAGTTAACTGCTTAAGAATGCCTCCCCGCTCAACCTGCCGCAACTGACTCTTCGAGCACTGGTACTGAGTATTCCAGAATCGAGGATGAAGCTAAAGAAAATGAATATGAAGGTCCAGAACCCGAACTAGTGGTTGATCTGCCCACTTCCCCAGGGGGGCATAGAAGTCTCTCTCTCCCCCCACTTCTGACGGCGATAATGTTTAGATTTTTTCTTCTTTTCTTTTGTTGTTTTCCTTTGTACTTTATTATTTATGTCGTTTGTCATTTTGATAAATGAAGAAGAATTTCGCTTAAGTATTGCGCAAAGCTTATTCTTTTTTGCGTCGAATTATATAAGGCTTCGGGTGTATTTTTGTCTGATACCTTCTTGTTCCGGTCATAAACTCTTTCAGAATCAACCCTTTACTATGAGAGTTTCATAATAGAGGGATCTCTTATATTTATGATGCTCTTGAAAAGAACGTCTCCTATTCATTCTGGCACAAGCATCTGAAGTTTTTTGTTAACTTTCAATTGATAAAATCAGCTCATCGTTTGGGCAAGAAATAAGATAAAAATAAAAGGACTTTATTATATTCCTTCTATCTTTAAAATTTCATAAGCATTCGTTTGTTGAGAAAAAAATAAAGGAAATGACAATACATGTGGCTAACTTGTACAACTTATTTTTACGGGGCTGGCATGCATTCCCTAGTCCCGATAAGATATTATTATTCTTGGTTCTCGCAGTTCCCGATTTTCATGACAGTCTTATTTTCGTATCTTATACTATTACCCTACCTCCCCTAGTGTTCGAATGAGAAGTATGCGAATTGGAATAATGGAAGTCTTGCTTCGTTGGTGGAAACAATTTATGAATGGTTGAATAGTCTTTGGTTCGATGGAAAGTTTAGTTTCCCATTAGGAACTTGCCATCGAGCCAAAGACTATTTAACCATCCCATAGTGGTTTTGATCTCAATGCCTTGTCATCTAAAGGTCTTAACTTTGTCGATGACGCTCCCCTCGTAGTATTCTTTCCGTTGTTGCCTCATTAAAAACCTTGCCAAAAAAATACGATTGGGACAAAACTGGCCGAAGGGAAAAATAATGCTGCACATAATTTCAGTATTGATAGGATCCATCAGTAACAATACCTTTTGAGGTGAATCACGTTCCAATTGTTGGCACTTTGACTCTATCTTGATTTTCTAGCTCGTTAGATCCTTTACTGGTGACAGTCGAAACCCGGTAGGGACTTTTCCATATCGGAATCAACTTCAAAATGTTGATTTCCCGAGTACTCTGAGTCACCTTCCTCAAAAACAAGTCCCATACTTTGAAGTAATGGAGATTGGCTCTCCGATTGTAGTATCTCTCCATCCTTTTCTTTTGAGTCACTATCCTCATGTGTGCCAAGTCCCTGCATTCATAGAGCAGATCTAGCTTCACCAGCAATGCCTCGTTATTTGTTTCTTCATTTGTTCGGGAGAGCTGTAAGCTTGGTTCCCCAAATTCCACAGGGATGAGAGCTTCCGAGACGTATATGAGAGAGAAAGGTATCTCTCCCATGCTCGATTTTTCCGTCGTCCGGTACGCCCATAGCACGTCCGGTAACTCTTCAGGACACTTGCCTTTAACCGCTTCTAACCTCTTTTTGAGGTTTTGGAGAATCACCTTGTTGGTCGAATCCTCTTGTCCATTAGTGTTCGGATGGTATGGTGAGGATGTAATCCTTTTGATTTTCAGGTCTTCAAAAAATTTTGTGAGGTTGGAGCTTGCAAATTGTGGTCCGTTATAACAAGTGATTTTCTTCGTTATTCTGAATCGACAAATCTGTGTTCCCACAGGAAGTCGATCACTCCGTGCTCTCCGATCTTTTGGTAAGGACATGCTTCAACTGATATAGTAAAGTAATCAGTTAAAATTAAAAGGAATCTTTCCATTTCGGGACCGGTGGGAGTGGACCAATTATATCCATCCCCCATTTTATGAATGGCCATGGGGACTAAAGCAAGAGTTTTGTCGGTAGGTGCACCAACTATGCATAGTGTTGACACTTGTCGGATTTCTAAACAAACGCTTTTTCATCTTGTTCCATCCGAGGCTAGTAATATCCTGCCCTAAAAAGCTTTAGTACCAACAAATTCACTCCAGTAAATTCCTTCACGGACCTCTCTCATCACGTAATCCGCCTCCAAGGCTCCTAAACATCGAGCCAACGAGCCTTGGTATGATATCCTATATAATTGTCCACCCATGAGGCAGTAGCGAGCCGTTTTGGTGCGTAATTCTCGGGACGCCTTCGGGTCTTCGGGCAACTTGCCATGCCGAAGATACTCAATGAACATTCCTCCAGTCGAGACTATGTTGGTTGTATTTACTTCACAATAGCCATCCACATCTTGTACCAAATACAGAAGTTGAACGATAGTACTGGAGTGGGATCGTTTCATCTCCGTAGAGGTCCCCAAATTAGCCAACGCATTTGCTTCCATGTTCTCTTCTATCGGAATGTGTGTTATCCGCTCCGCACTTGGCTACCCAGCGTTTACCGTGGGCACGATAACTGGTACACCAGAGGTGCGTCCTTCCCGGTCCTCTCGTACTAGGGAAAGGTCCTCTCAATGCTCTAACGCCCACACCGGATATGGACCGAACTGTCTCACGACGTTCTGAATGATCTACCATTCCCTGAATCACACAAGCAATGCCTAAACTTTATTCACATACTGATGCATGTGATCCTCCTTGTGTCAAAAATCCCGTACACTTGGTTTAGTACTAGTGGGAGTCACATTTGATCTATATGACCTCGGAGCCAAGTACTGTAACCAATCCCTCATACTCGGCGTCATTGTTAGTTAACAGAACAATTTTAATGGTCTGCCTCAGGGTTTCCTCTTAGGGCATGATTAGAACCACCCTGAGCCTGGAACCTTTCACAGTGGAAGCTCCATCCGTGAACAAGTTCCAAACTTCTGATGTCATTACCGACACTAGCATCACTTCTTTAGCAGCCAGGGGCAATAACGCGAGACTGAAATCAACAAAGAAGTCGGCCAAAACTTGTGATTTGATTGCAGTCCTAGGCTTGTATTCAATACCTAACTCACTAATTTCGACTGACCACTTGGCCAACCGGCCTGACAACTCAAGCTTGTCAAGAACATTCCGCGAGAGGAAGGTTGTCACAACGACTATCAGGTGGTAGTGAAAATAAGGCCTTAGCTTTTGAGAGGTGACTACGAGAACTAAGGCCAACTTTTCGAGGTACGTATAACAAGTCTCCGCTCCTGACAATATTTTACTAACATAATAGAAAGGAAATTGTGTATCTTCATCCTCGCGGACTAGAACGCCACTTACTTCTGCTTCTAATATCACGACCCAAAATCCTAACTCAGGTCGTGATGGCGCCCAACACCGGGGTCAGGCAATCCAATAGTTTGTTTACTAGTGAAATTTCCTTATTTGATAAAACATCCGCACACTTACCAAATTTTAAGCTTAGAACATTTAAGTGGAAGCGGATAAATTAGCCAACTTAAGTAAATGTAGCCACAAGGATCATGAACCAACATATACAGTTCCAAAAATATAAAGTCTACTATGTGTGTGCCAGGAACTAGTGTCACAAGTCTACAGGCGAACTAGTAGAATATACAAAAGATGAAATAAACTGTTCTACTATCTGACGAAGTAGACAAAAATACACAAAAGATAACTCCATAGTGCTGTTGAGAATCGCCAAGGGAAGATTCTCACCATGAAGTCAGGTCCAGAATATACTCTCAGGATCAAGCTCCGGTCGGGTAACCAGATGCACCAACCTTAGAACCTGTACAATTAAGTACAGAAGCGTAGCATGAGTACATAAACATATATGTACCCAGTGAGTATCCCATCTAACTCGAAGAAGTAGTGACGAGAGGTCGACGTGATACTTACTAGGGTCAGACAATGTGAAATGAATACAGGCTAATCAATAATAGCAGTAATGAACAGTAATAAGGAAATGAGCATCAAATAACAATCTCTAGTACCCTCACGCCATCCCTTTCCATGGTATACAATCTATTTAACCTTCTTTATTTCATGACATCAACAGTTACAATTACAGGGCTTCTCATAAATTACCAAACATATAACAGGCTATGAACGTACGGTTGTTACGACGTGAAAAGTAAATGTGCACTGCCGAGGGTCGAACGACCCGAAACATATATGCATCTATTTGCCCCTCTCGCGAATCGAACATGCGACAAGGTTAATGTAATACTAAGACTACGCTGCTCGTGAATCATTAATGCGACTCGAGTTATTATAATACTAGGAGTACCACGCTCGCGAATCATTCATGCGACTCGGGTTCCCGTATAAATACATGATTAGCAGGAGATTCCAGATAATTTAGCAGGGAACATACTAACAGAGTTAGAATTTAATAATGTCAACTTCAAAGCATAACTTCTTAGGCCTTCACATGAGAGATTCGAGGATATTAGACTACTTAGACCATATGCAAGATCACAAATATAACACGTAAAGCATGCTTGTGAGTGCTAAACTACCCGACAAGGCATAATAGTAGCTACGCACGGGCTCTCGTCACTTCGTGTGTAGCCCCCCGCAAATAAGGATAAACAACCGTTGATAATCACCTATGGGTACAATTACCTCTTACAAGGTTTGAAAGGAGACTCACCTTGTGTCGAACCTACTCTTCGGGTCAAGAACGCGCCCGAAAACTCCAAACTCGTCACCCAAGGACTCGAAACTAGCCAAATGTTATACAAATATATCAATTTATGCTCAAAAGTATGGAATTCTCCTATTTACTTAGTTATTTCACCTTGAAAATTCCTAAAATACACCCCTAGGCCCACATGCTCGGATTCCAAAATGTTTGAATCAATCACCCATAGCCTAAGGATCATTAATATATAGTTTTTGTGTGATTCCATGGCAAATTTCTTGGAAATTCTCCTATTTTCCATAAAACCTACGTTTTTCACTCTAACTCATGATTTTCCACTAATTAGTGTGTTAATCTACATAAAAATTCAAGTATTCAACTTAAATTATAATAAGAATCACTTACCTCTCAGTTGCTAGGTGAAATCTCTTCTTTGAAAGCTCCCAAAATCTCCATAAGTGAAGAAAAATGGCTAAAATTGGACCAAGTCCCGTTTAAAACAAACACTGCCCAGCTGCCCCTTGTGTGCGATCGCACAAGGGGACTTGCGATCGCTGAGAGTAATTGGGCTAGGACTGTGCGATTGCGGGGGAGGGGGTGTGAACGCAGAGAACAAACTGGGCCAGGCCACAAATCACCCCTGTGCGAACGCAGACAAGCCCATGCGATCGCACAGGGCATTTTCCCACACCCTTCCAACTCCTTCTATGCGATCGCATTAATGCACTTGCGATCGCACTGAAGGAAACCAGTAAGTGAAAATATGGTGTTTTGAATTTAACTCCGATGGGTCCGAAACTCACCTGAGCCCCTCGGGACCCCGTCCAAAGGCACTGGCAGGTCTGTATTCATGATATGGACTCGCTCGAATTTTTGGAACGTGAAAAACAAAAACGAAACTAAGAATTCGACCCCAAAACCAAATTGAATCAAACTTTGAACTTAAAGTTCTAGAATTCGCTTTCAATGCGCCGAACNAGGTCTTGGAATTCCGTTCGGATCTCGATACACAAGAACATGTTCCAACCTAAATTTCAAACTTAAGGAAACTCTAATTTGGATATTGGGCGCCGAAACGCCCCCAGGTCATCTAAAACCCATTCCGAACATACTCCCAAGTCCGAAATCATCATACGAAGCTACCAGAACCGTCAAAACTCGATTCCAAGGTCGTTTACTCAAAATGTTGACCAAAGTTAAACTTTGGCCTTAAAGGTCAACCTTAAGGAACCAAATGTTCCTATACCACTCTAAACGCTTCCGAATCCCGAACCACCCGTCCCCGTAAGTTATAAATCATAATAAGCCGCTACGGGAAGTCTCATTTAGGGGAACGGGGTCCTGATATGCAAAACGACCGATCGGGTCGTTATATTCTCCACTTCTTAAACAAACGTTCGTCCTAGAACGGGTTTAGAATCATACATGAAGTGCTGAATAAATATGGATATCTGCTCTGCATTTCCTCCTCGGATTCCTAGGTCGCCTCCGTGACTGGTTGGCCCCTCCACTAGACCTTTACGGCAGACACTCTCTTGGATCTCAACTGACAATCCTGCCTGTCAATGATAGCAACTAGCTCCTCCTCATAGCCCAACTTCTCATCCAACTGAATAGTGCTGAAATCAACCACGTGAGAGAAGTCGGTGTGGTACCTCCGGAGCATGGATACATGAAAGACCGGATGAACTCCTGATAAACTGGGAGGTAAAGCAAGCTCATAAGCAACCCCTCCAATTCGCCTCAATATTTCGAAAGGACCTATAAACCTCGGGCTCAGCTTGCCCTTCTTCCCGAACCTCATAATACCCTTTATTGGCGAGACTTTCAACAGAACCTTATCTCCCTCCATAAATGACACATCACGCGCCTTCTGATCCGCGTAACTCTTCCGTCTGGACTGTGCTGTGCGGAGCNATTGATAACTATTATTGTAAGCAAACTCGGCCAAAGGCAAGAACTGGTCCCACTGACCTCCGAAGTCAATCACGTATGCCCTGAGCATGTCCTCCAATATCTGAACTGTACGCTCTGATTGGCCATCAGTCTGAGGGTGAAATGTTGTGCTGAGGTCTATCTGGGTGCCTAACCCACTATGCAATGCTCTCCAGAAGTGTGAGGTGAATTGAGGACCTCAATCTGATATAATGGACACCGGCACACCGTGCAACCGGACTATCTCCCGAATGTAGATCTGGGCTAACCTCTCAGAAGTATANTAGTTACGACACCTAGTCACATACTCCACAATTTCCCTCTTCATCCGCTTCCATCAGTAATGCTGCTTCAAATCACGATAAATCTTCGTAGCACCAGGATGAACAGAATACCGAGAACTGTGTGCCTCCTCTAGAATCCTCTCCCTCAGGCCATCAACATTAGGAACACATAAACGGCCCTGAAGTCTTAGAACACCATCCTCGCCAATAGTAACCTCCTTGGCACCACCCTGTACCACTGTCTCCCGAAGCTCTGCCAAGAACGGATCATCAAACTACCGAGCCTTAATTTCACCCAACAACAAAGACTGAGCAACCATATGTGCTAGAACTCGACGAGGCTCTGAAAGGTATAATCTCACCAGGCGATTAGCCAAGGACTGAATGTCCAAGGCTATAGGTCTCTCTTGTACTGCAATATAAGCCAAGCTACCCATACTCCCCGCCTTCCTGATCAAAGCATCTGCTACCACATTCTCCTTGCCCGGATGATAAAGAATGGTGATGTCATAATCCTTCAGTAACTCAAGCCACCTGCACTGCCTCAAATTAAGATCCTCTGTTTGAACAAGTGCTGTAACCTGCGGTGGTCTGTATAAACCTCACAGGACACCCCATAAAAGTAGTGCCTCCAAATCTTAAGAGCATGAACAATCGCCGCCAACTCCAAATCGTGCACAGGATAATTTTTCTCATTAACCTTCAGCTGGCGTGAAGCATAAGCAATAACTCTCCCTTCTTGAATCAACACACACCCCAAGCCAAACCGCGAAGCATCACAATATACTGTATATATCCCAGAACCGGAAGGCAATGCTAGAATTGGTGCTGAGGTCAATGCTGCCTTGAGCTTCTGAAAGCTCGCCTCACACTCGTCGTATCATCAGAATGGGGCATTCTTCTGATTCAATCTAGTCAATGGAGCCGTAATAGAAGAGAACCACTCCACAAATCGGCGGTAATAGCCTGCTAGGCCCAAAAAGCTCCTAATCTCGGTAGCTGAAGTAGGACGCGACCAACTTTAAACAGCCTCAATCTTCTGAGGATCAACCTTTATACCCTCTCCGGATACCACATGCCCCAAGAATGCCACGGAATCCAACCAGAACTCACACTTGGAGAACTTAACATATAGCTTCTGTTCTCGCAAAGTCTGGAGCACAACTCTCAAATGCTGCTCGTGCTCCCCCAGGCCACGTGAGTAAATAAAAATGTCATCAATGAAGACAATGACAAAGGAATCAATATACGGTCTGAATACCATGTTCATCAAGTCCATAAATGCTGCTGGGGCATTAGTCAAGCCAAAGGACATCACCAGGAACTTATATTGGCCATATCTCGTACGAAAAGCAGTCTTCGGAACATCTGAGGCCCGAATATTCAACTGATGATATCCCGATCTCAAATAAATCTTAGAAAACACCCGAGCACCCTGCAACTGGTCAAACAAATCATCGATGCGCGGCAAAGGATACTTGTTCTTAATGGTGACCTTGCTCAACTGGCGGTAATCAATACACATCTGCATGGACCAATCCTTCTTCTTCACGAATAGAACTAGAGCACCCCACGGTGATACACCGGGTCTGATGAAATCCTTAGCTAACAACTCCTCAAGCTGATCCTTCAACTCCTTCGTAGCCATGCGGTACGGAGGAATAGATATAGGCTGGGTGCCTGGAGCTAAATCAATGAAGAAATCAATATCACGATCCGGAGGCATGCTTGGAAGGTCTGAAGGTAATACATCAGCAAACTCTCGAACCACTGACACTGAATCAATCATCGCAGACTCGGTGGTGGTGTCCCGCACATAAGCAAGATAGGCCAGACAACCCTTCTCGACCATATGTCGAGCCTTCAGGAATGAAACAACCCGGCTGGCTGCAATAACTGAGGAACCTCTCCAATCCAGCCTAGGAGACTCGGGCATGGCTAAATTAACTATCTTAGCATGGCAATCTAGCATGGCATGATAAGGAGATAGCCAATCCATGCCTAGAATAACCTCAAAATCAACCATGTCAAGCAATAAAAGGTCCGCTCTGGTCTCGAACCGCCAGAAGGTGATCACACAAGACCGATAGATCCAGCCTACCACCATAGAATTTCCCACATGAGTGGACACATATTTAAGAGAACCCAAGGACTCACGAGGAACATCCAGGAAATGGGCAAATAAGGCTGAAACATAGGAATAGGTGGATCCTGGATCAAATAATACTGAAGACTCTCTACCACATACTGAGATAATATCTGTGATCACGGTGTCTGAGGCCACTACATCTGATCTGGCCGGAATGGAATAGAATCTAGCTGGAGTACCGGAAGACTGAGCTCCACCAGAGTGAACAGGAGCTGCCTGACCCCCCCTAACTGGCCTCCACCTCTACAACGATCCCAGCCGACCTGTCCTCTACCTCTAGGTGGCCTGACTGCTGGTGCTAGACTCATAGGTTGATAACCGTGCTGCACTGCCTTGCCCCGAAACCTGGGACAAGTCCTCCTGATATGGCCGAAATCCCCGCACTCATAACATTTCCTCGGAGGCATGGCCTGCTGCCCTGAAGAAGAACCCTGGATAGCTGGGGAACAGTGAGAACCCTCTGGTATAGCGCTGAAATAAGGTCTCACTGGAGCACCACGAGGAGGTGGTGGTGGGGGTACTGAATATGGGGGCCTGCTGGGCTGACCCCTACCAAACTGACCTCTGCCCCTAGCTGGGCCACCTCTGAAATCCCCAAAATATCTGGCTCTCTTATCCTGCTATACCTGCTCCCTGATCCTCGATCGATAACCCTTGATCCTACGAGTAATCTCCACTACCAGCTGATAAGGAGTCCCCATCTCCACCTCTCGGGCCATGTTGGCCGTAATGCCTGGATGCAACCCAACTACAAATCTCCGCACTCTCTCAGCATCGGTAGGTAGTATCATGAGTGAATGGCGAGACAACTCTTAAAATCTGGCCTCATAATTTGTCACTGACATCTGTCCCTGCTCCAACTGCTCAAACTGATACCGCAACTCTTCCCTATCAGAGGGTGGGATATATCTGTCTAGAAACATCTAAGTGAATTGCTCCCAAGTGATAGGAGGAGAATCTGCTGGCCTGCTGAGAATATAGGACTGCCACCATCTGCGAGCTCTGCCCTCTAACTGTAAAGTAGCGAAGTCCACTCCATGAGACTCTAGTATCCTCAGGTTGTGCAGTTTGTCCCTGCACCTATCAATGAAATCCTGGGCATCCTCGCCTCGCTCACCCTCGAAGACTGGAGGGTGCAATCAAGTCCATCTGTCTAATAACTTCTGTGGATCGCCGTCTGTAGCTGGTCTGGGCTCAGATGCTGCTGCTACAGGCTGGACCCCACCCACGAGCAGTGTACTCGGGGTATGATGAAGTGCTGCTGTCTGGTCTGCAGCCTGGGCAATAGGGGTCTGGGCTCCCCCTCCCGCCTGAGAAGCGACAAGATTTGTTGGAAATAAACCAGCCTGGAACATAGTATCCATAAATCTCATCATACGACCCATGACCTCCTGGAAGCCTGGCGCCGTCATGAAGTCCACTAGAGCAGGACCCGCAGGGGGCACCTCCCCCCTGCTCCTCAACAGTAGGATCCCCTGGTGGTGCAACTAGAATAACTCTGGGATGCCCCCGTCCCCTACCTTGGGCCGGTGCCCTCCCCCGGTCTCTGCCAGATGTACACGTCCTCACCATATGTGAGAGAATAGAAGAATGAGATTTAGTAAACCATCAACTGCACGATATATCATGAATAAAGAGAGGTTTCCTAACACCCTATAGCCTCCGAAGATAAATACATACGTGTCCGTATCGATCCACAAGACTCTATTAGGTTTGCCCGTGACTTGTGAAACCTACGTGAACCTAGTGCTCTGATACCATATTTTCACGACCCAAAATCCTAACTCATGTCCTGATAGCGCCCAACACCGGGGTCAGGCAAGCCAACAGTTTGTTTACTAGTGAAATTTTCTTATTTGATAAAACATCCCCACACATACCAAATTTTAAGCTTAGAACATTTAAGTGGAAGTGGATAAATTAGCCAACTTAAGTAAATGTAGCCACAAGGATCATGAACCAACATATAAAGTTCCAAAAATATAAAGTCTACTATGTGTGTGCCAGGAACTAGTGTCACAAGTCTACATGCGAACTAGTAGAATATACAAAAGATGAAATAAACTATTTTACTGTCTGAAGAAGTAGACAGAAATACACAAAAGATAACTCCATAGTGCTGCTGAGAATCGCCAAGGGAAGCAGCTCACCGTGAAGTAAGGTCCAGAATATACTCTCAGGATCAAGCTCCGGTCAGGTAACCAGTTGCACCAGCCTCAGAACCTATACAATTAAGTACAGAAGCGTAGCATGAGTACATAAACATATATGTACCCAATGTGTATCCCGCCTAACCTCGAAGAAGTAGTGACAAGAGGTCAACGTGACACTTACTAGGGTCAGACAATGTGAAATGAATACAGGCTAATCAGTAATAACAGTAATGAACAATAATAAGGAAATGAGCATCAAATTCTCTAGTACCCTCACGCCATCCCTTTCCATGGCATACAAGCTATTTAACCTTCTTTCTTTCATGACATCAACAATTACAATTACAGGGCTTCTCATAAATTACCAAACATATAACAGGCTATGAACGTAGGGTCGTTACGACGTGAAAAGTAAATGTGCACTGTCGAGGGTCGAACGACCCGAACCATAGATGCATCTATCTGCCCCGCTCGCGAATTGAACATGCAACACGGCTAATATAATACTAAGACTACCCCGCTCGGGAATCATTCATGTGACTCGGGTTAAAATAATACTAGGACTACCCCGTTCGCGAATCATTCATGCAACTCGGGTTCCCGTATAAATGCATGATTAGCAGGAGATTCCAGATAATTTAGCAGGGAACATACTAACAGGGTGAGAATTTAATAATGTCAACTTCAAAGCATAACTTCTTAGGCCTTCACATGAGAGATTCGAGGATATTAGACTACTTAGACCATATGCAAGATCACAAATATAACACGTAAAGCATGCTTGTGAGTCTTAAACTACCCAACAAGGAATAATAGTAGCTACACACGGGCTCTCGTCACTTTGTGCGTGCGTAGCCCCCGCAAATAAACAACCGTTTATAATTACCTATGGGGAAAATTCCCTCTTACAAGGTTAGAAAGGAGACTCATCTTGTGTCGAACCTACTCTCCGGGTCAAGAACGCGCCCGAAAACTCTAAACTCGTCACCCAAGGACTCGAAACTGGCCAAATGTTATACAAATATATCACTTTATGCTCAAAAGTATGGAATTCTCCTATTTACTTAGTTATTTCACCATACTTGAAAAATCCTAAAATACACCCCTGGGTTCACATGCTCGGATTCCGAAATTTTTTGAAGGAATCAATCACCCATAGTCTAAGGATCATTAATATATAGTTTTTGTGTGATTCCATGGAACATTTCTTGGAAATTCTCCCATTTTCCATAAAACCTAGGTTTTTCACTCTAACCCATGATTTTCCAGTAAATAGTGTGTTAATCTACATAAAAATTCAAGTATTCAACTTAAATTATAATATGAATCACTTACCTCTCAGTTTCTAGGTGAAATCTCTTCTTTGAAAGCTCCCAAAATCACCACAAGTGAAGAAAAATGGTTAAAATGGGACTAAGTCCCATTTAAAACAAACAATGCCCAGCTGCCCCTTGTGTGTGATCGCACAAGGGGACTTACGATCGCGGAGAGTAATTTGGCCAGGCCTGCGCGATTGCGGGGGAGGGGGTGCGAACGCATAGAACAAACTGGGGCAGGCCACCAATCACCCCTGTGCTAACGCAGACAAGCCCATACAATCGCACATGGCATTTTCCCACACCCTGCCAACTCCTTCTATGCGATCGCATTAATGCACCTGCAATCGCACTGAAGGAAACCAGTCAGTGAAAATCTGGTGTTTTGAATTTAACTCCGAGGGGTCCGAAACTCACCCGAGCCCCTCGAGACCCTGTCCAAAGGAACTGGCAGGTTTGTATTCATGATATGGACTCGCTCAAATTTTTGGAACGTGAAAAGCAACAACGAAACTAAGAATTCGACCCCAAAACCAAATTGAATCAAACTTTGAACTTAAAGTTCTAGAATTCGCTTTCAATGCGCCGAACCAACCTATACTACTCGGAATGACACCAAATTTTGCAAGCAAGTCATAAATGACATAACGGAACTATTCCCAGTCTCAGAATTCTGTTCGGACCTCGATAACACAAAAACATGTTCCAACCCAAATTTCAACTTTAAGGAAACTCTAATTACGATATGGGGCATCGAAACGTCCCTGGGTCATCCAAAACCCATTCCGAACATACGCCAAGTCCGAAATCATCATACGAAGCTACTGGAACCATCAAAACTTAATTTTGAGGCCGTTTACTCAAAATATTGACCGAAGTCAAACTTTGGCCTTAAAGGCCAACCTTAAGGAACCAAGTGTTCCTATACCACTCTAAACGCTTCCAAATCCCGAACCAGCCGTCCCCACAAGTCATAAATCATAATAATCCGCTATGGGAAGTCTCATTTAGGGGAAAGGGGACCTGATACGCAAAACAACTGATCGGGTCGTTACAACTAAGACCGCTAGATATATCAGTAATTATTCACCTTCTTCCGTTTTTCATCATAGTGGAGGGCGTGAAAGGTAGCATTTCAGGTCTTCAAGGCCTACTGACGTTCTGAAGTCCATTCTAATTTATTAATGTTTTTCATAAGTGAGAAGAAATGATGACATTTTTTCGAGGATCGGGAGATGAACCTGCTTAAAGCGGCCAATCTTCCGGTGAGTCTCTGTACTTTTTTTACACTCGTTAATTGGTCTGATATGTCTTCGATGTATTTAATTTTGTCAGGATTAACCTCGATCCCTTGATGTGAGACCAAGAATCCTAAGAACTTTCCGGAGCCAACCCTAAACGCACATTTTTTCGGGCTGAGCTTCATGTTATGCTTCCTCAAGATATTGAATGTTTCTTGGAGGTGTTTCAATTGATCACCTGCATTCAAGGACTTGAATAACATGTCATCGATATATACTTCCATCATTTTTCCTATTTTCTTCTTGAACATCTTATTCACGAGCCTCTAGTAAGTGGCTCCGGCATTTTTACGACTAAATGGCATCATATTATAGCAATATGTGCCAAAGTTCGTTATGAATGAATTTTTTCCCCCATCCTCCGGGCTCATATTGGCTTGATTGTACCTGGATTCTGCATCGAGGAAACTCATTAACTCGTACCTGACCGTTGCATCAATCATTTGATCAATGTTTGGCAATAGGAACAAGTTTTTAGGGTACGCCTTATTCAAGTCCTTGTAATCTACACACATTCTAAATTTGTTATTTTTCTTCGGAACCACAACTAGGTTAGCTAATCATTCGGGATACTTTACCTCCCGGATCAAATCTATGTCAAGTAGTTGAGTTACATCTTCTTTAACAAACATGTTTCTGACCTCGACTATTGGGCATTTTTTTTGCCTTACCGGTGGAAAGTTCTGGCCCAGGCTTAGCTTGTGCATAACCACCTCTAATGGAATAACTGTCATATCTGAGTGCACCATAAAAAACAACCAACTTTAACTTAAAGAAAATTAATAAATCCCTACCTTAGTTCGGGATTGTGTCATGTTCCCAAGTGAAACTTCCTTTACAAGAACTCTTTGAACAAGGCCACTTGCTCGAGTTCTTCCACGGTGGACATGGTTCTATCTGTCTCCTCTGGCAACTCAAAATATCTCAGCACCTGGTGGGATTCTAACGACTCCTCGCCTTCATCTTCATTGGTCAAGGGAGAAGGTGTCGCTTCCAGTAATTGCTATTTGCTGATTTCCTTCCCTTTACTGTGGGAAATCGACATTGCATTCAGTTCTCTTGCCTCCTGTTGATCTCTTCTTATCTGCTTGATTCATTTTGGGGTCGCAAATTTCAATAGTTGATGATTTGTTGAGGGCACGACCTTCATCTCATGAAACCATGCCTTCCGAGGATTATATTATAACCTATATCGCTGTCTACCACTTCAAATAAGGTGGTCTTGGTGAACCCTTTAACGTTCGTGGGCAGCAGTACCTCCCCTCGGGTTGTCACACTTTCTACGTTGAACTTGATGAGGAGCTTTATTGTTGAAATGATGCTTCTGGTTAATTGCGCTAGCTCCAGTACTCTCCATTGAATGATTTTGGCTGAGCTTCCTGGGTCAACCAAAACACGCTTAATCTTAAAATCTAAGACACTGAGAGAGATTACTAGAGCATCGTTATGTGGAAGGAGAAGTCTGTCAGTGTCTTTTTCCATGAAGATGATATCATATTTTGTAACATCCCTGAGTCTTTTGGTGTGATTCACTAAAACCTTTGTCTTCTTGGCCGCCGAGAAGGTTCAACCATTTATTTCATTCTCTCCGAAAATCATGTTGATAGTCAATAGAGGAGGATCTTCTGCTATCTTCGAAGGCTCTGCATTATCCCGGCTATGACTGTAATTTTTCTTGGCCCGGTCGCTCAAGAATTCCCTGAGATGGTCGTTCTTTAACAATGTTGACACCTCTTCACACAGATGCCGACAGTCAGCCAATTTTGTGGTCGTGTGTCCCATGATACTCGCACTATAATTTAGGATCCCTCTGGCTGGGATCTGATCTTATTGGCTTTGAGAGCTGTGCTTCTTTGATATTCCTCATCGCTGATACCAGCTCCACTACGCTGATGTTGAATTTTAATATGACAACCTAGAATATGAGAAATCTCGAGTTTCGTGTACCTCTTTTTCTTGCAATGATCTGTTGTTTCGACCATGGTCGATTATTCTGCCGGGAATGAACCTATCCGAGTCCTGGAAAGCTTTGGTGCTGCATCCTTCGGTTCTCTCGTATGGCACGAAGTGACCTTTAGAAGATCACCGGTCTGTATAAAAATCGCCTTTGAACTTATCATGGTTCTTTTCTCAGTCCCGCACCTTGGTTGATATCGAGAACCCGTGCTGATCATCTTCTATCCTTATTTTTGACTCATAGCGGTTATGAACATCCGCCCATGTGGTCACTTGGAACTCACGCAAATTTTTCTTTAGCTTTTGGGAGGCGTCAGAGCTCCTCAGATTCAAACCTTTTGTGAACGCCTCCGCTACCTATCCTTCTGGTACGACCGGTAACAACATTCTCTCTTTCTGGAATCTGATCATAGATTCCTGCAACAATTCAGATTCACCCTGTTTGATTCTGAATATGTTCGCCTTCTTGGCCTGGACCTTTCTTGTCCCAGCATGGACCTTAATAAATGAATATGCGAGCATTTCAAAAGAGTCTATTGAATGCTCGAGTAAGAGTGAATACCATGTCAAGTCCCCTTTTGTGAGGGTTTCTCCAAACTTTTTCAGCAGAATCGATTCGATCTCATGTTGAGCCAAATTGTTCCCTTTTACTACCATTGTATAGGTTGTGATGTTCTCCTGAGGGTCCGAAGTCCCATAATACTTTTGTATGTCCGGCATATGGAACATCTTTAGAATTAACTTCGGTTCTGCGCTCGGTTTGAGCGACAACTAAGTATATTTTTTCGAATCTGGACTCTTCCAAACTGGGGAAGTACCTAGAATTTGATCCATTCGGGCGTGAAATTCCTTCACGTTCTGATCCATCCGCTCTTTCATTTCCCTCATAAATATCATGAGCTCGGTTTTGAATGGATCATTACTGTTACCGTTACCAAATCCCCTACCGGTTCCCCCGACACCGTCGAAACCAACCTCATGCCTCGGGGTGATGTTATCAATTCTTTAGGCTGTTTGATTTGCGAGAGCACTGGGAAGAACCAGGCCCCTTCCGTTTGTATTGTAGGAAAATACTGACAGTGCTTGCTTTAATTCTGTCATCACATGATCGTGTTATGAGAGGTGACCCATGATGGCTTTCTGCTGCTCTCTTA
Organism: Nicotiana knightiana; assembly: GCA_005239525.1. NCBI lineage: Eukaryota > Viridiplantae > Streptophyta > Magnoliopsida > Solanales > Solanaceae > Nicotiana > Nicotiana knightiana. The sequence continues at coordinate 102,915 of ML369393.1, forward strand.
GGATTCTTACTATTTTTGTAACATGTTCCTCTTCCGCGTCTTCGAGAGTTGACTTCCGTACATGTCGGGGGGGTACTGTCCTCCATGGACCGAGGTTGCCTCGTCTCCCTAGTTGAGGTAGATTTTCATGTCCCTCAATGTTGAGTGCGATGTTGACATTTTTAGCTACCATTTTTGATTTTTTGCTAAGGAACAAAGAATCAAACAAGTAAGTAATAAACACAAGGATCAACTCAACGGTGGGCGCCAAACTGTTTACCCGTAAAATGGTACAACTGAATTTGCTACATGGTTTATAGATACTCGAACTGATTTGATCCAAAATTGACAAATAAACAAGATTGGAAATAAGATTTAGCGATCAAAGTCAAAAGAAATAACAAGCCTGGCTCCAGGAGCAACGCCTCCGGGGAATGAAATAAGAACAATGTAAAACATCAAATAGTGATATTTTATTGAGCTTGAGAATAGAATGTAGCATAAGTTTTGCCAAGAAATTCGTGTGTTACAATGGTTTTAAGCCTACTATTTGTAGCTAGACGTAGAGAAACAAGATCCTAGATCAAGCCCCTCTTAAATGACAATAAAGGGGCCATTGATAAATATGTAACAGCAAGCCATGAATGCAAATACTTTCTGCAACGGCTTCATTTAATGCCAAAAAATATTCATCATTGAATGTTATCCGACGATCATGCTCCCTTCAGGGTTTATCCAATGCCAACTGCATCTGTTGTTTTCGGTACAGGTTATTATTCGATTTTCTTTCTACCTGTTTTCGATTCCACGTGTCCGCTACCATTCGATCATTTAATATAAACTAATATTACTCTATTAAACTATGTAGGTACATCATGACTATAGAGGCTCTACTTGGACAACATAAAAAAGAAATTGTTATTACTAGTTTACAAGAATTCAAAATTGTTTCATTCCCTTTCAGCAAGCTGGGACCTAATTATTAGGGATATAGTAGATACGCCTAGATCCAATTTCATGTTTGATGATTTGAATATATTTTTTTGAACGTTATTTGATATAAAAGTATGTAACATTTGATATTCTTTGATCATAGTTATTATTGATTGCTTGATTATAAGGTCCTTGATTAAATTTTGAGACTTGTCATCGTGATAGAGATCATAATAATATAAATAAAGTTTCTTATAGTTTAATCAAAATTTGTTCTTGATCATAATACTATTAATTTGGATATTAGTAATCCGGTTAGATAAATATTTATGTGATCGTCTTTATGGGATAAAGATTAGTAGCTCTTATTAGCTAAATCACATAGAGGTAATGCATATAGAGAGATGATCATTAAACCGACTAATTGGATAGTTTCTAATAGTTAGAATTACCATAAACTGTCAATAGGATATTCTCTTGAAGAATGTGATGTAAGAGTTTTCTTTGACCTAAGATCGTCATAGTAATTTACAAGTCATTTATTGTACTTCGATACTAGACAACTATGGTCCAGGGGCGATAGTTGAAAGGAAATCAGGTACTTCTTAATTATATTAGAGATGTATATAAAATATAATATTCATAAAGACTGGTAAATTCCAATTTGAAATTGGATTAACTGAAAGTCCCTAAGGACATAACGTGAAAGTCCTAAGGACGTCGGCGACGTCCCATTAGAGTAGGATTCCGATTTTTCCAATGGAAAAAAATTCCACAAAGTTTATCTTTCGAATAACCTTTTACTATATAAAGGGTGATGGAGGAAAAAAATCACTTTGTAAAAGTGAGAGACAAAAGGGAAAAATAGATTTTGTACAACTTTAGATAAACGGAGCAAATTACACTTGGCATTTATATTTATTTGAAAAACCCATGCAACAATGTAGGAAAAAGGGAGAAGTTTTTAGATTTATGTAGATGATATTATCTTTGGAAGTACTAATTCTATTTTATGTGAGGCTAAACCTCTCAATTTATAGGCAATGAAAGGGTGAGATAAAGATGAAAGTACAAGAAGGGGGTGAATTGTTGACTATTTAAAATTTAGTCGACTAAGACAAGGATTAGTTGACTGACTACAGAACATAATGAAAATAAGCAGTAAAGAGAAGTAAATAACACACGAAGATTTATACTGGTTCGGTACCGTTGTGGTACTTACATCCAGTTTCCCTTGGGTCACAAGGGTTCCCTTAATATCTTTGAACAAAGTTACAATACAGATGGTTTTATCGCGTTCACCACCAACGAACAGTATCAATACTTGAGTTCAAAATAGTTGACACAACTCTCTTTTGTGTTCTCGATCTCCCTATCTTTAGAGACACTGATAACTAAGGATTTAGTGTTTGAACTAAGAAGTAGACAGACTTAGGATACAATGTGTGTAGTTGCGTAATCTTCTTCTTGAAGGATCAACCTTCTTATTGGGGAGAAAAGAGTCGTTGAGTCTTCAGCGAAATTAGAGGCACAAGATCTTTGATTAAGGGATTTGACCCAAGGGGTGCGTCTTCGAATCTTGCTGTTTGAAGAGCCCATATTCGATTGTGATCTTCCTTGTCACAACTTGATTTAAGGAGTCGTTTACACTTGGAGTAGCTTAATTCACGAGCGCAGTAACTGTTGACGATCATCTTAATTTGAGAATCCATGATTGGCAATATGAGTTCCCTTGATTGAGGACGAGTCAATCTGCTTCTCTTGATTGTCCATTAATATAGTAACAACATCTTCATTCTTATTTGCTATTTCGAATCTTATAGAAATCTTGCTGAGTATCTCCATTCGTTCCTTTTTGTTTGTCCTGCAAATATAACATAAGATAATATTGTCATCATTGAAACTTGAACTTACACCTATCAATCTCCCCTTTTTGATGATGACAATCAAGAAGGAGTAAACAAAGTAATTTAAGATACGTCCCTTTTAAGGAGTTGGTCCCCCTAAGTTGTTTCTTCCCCTGAGATTATGCTGTGCCATTATGCTGTTCCCATACATTACTCACCTGCCCAGCCCAATTACCCCTTAACCCGGTCCATCCCCTACACTACCCAAACGACCCCGTTTCACCCCAGAAGCTATCCCAGCCGTTGATCAAAACAAATCAAACGACTGGGAACTCCCAACATTAAACTACATATATATCCAAACAACCCCCCTACCCTTATTTCATCCAAAGTTCAACCCCCCCAAAACCCTGGCCGCCCCCATCCCTCCGTCTCTCTCTCTGCTGTCTTGACAAAACCCTAGCCGTTCTAGGGTTCCGCCGCCCTGAAATAGCCTACCGGCGGTGGATCTCCACCAATCGAACCCAAACTCTCACCCTACAACCTTCTCCTCCCCCTTAATCCCATCCCACAACCAGTTTCCCCAAAAAACCGCCCAGTTTTGACTAATCTCAGATCTAAAAATCCAAAAGGAGTGACTTCCTCTACGAGTTGATTCCAAGACCTCCAATGGTTCACACCGGCATGAGTCGATAGCTCTTGTTGAGTGCTATTGATTCATGTGGGTTTGGACCATTTCCACGCTCGTCCGAGACCGGCCAAGTTCCGACAAGTCACCGAAATTCGTCAAAAATCCCTTCACTGGTACCCCCCATTCTTTTTAGCTTCTCCCCTTAATTTTTCAAAGAAAATCAGAATATGTGTGTTTACCGTCTGTTTCTTTGGTTTATACGTCTTTGTTTTCGTCTATGCTCTTCATTAATATGTTGTTGCTCTCGTTTAGTATTTGTTTGTTCTGCCCGATTAGTTAAACGTTTGAATACATGAGTTGATTATGTAACAACCATTTTAGGTCTAAATCGATTAGCTTGAATTCTGTATACGTTTTTTATATATTTGATATTGATGCCCTGAATTCAAGTCTTGTTTAGGTTTCTGCTTGTTCCCTGAAGCTGATTGTTAGCCATGGTCTTTAATTTATTGTTGTAGAATTTGTTTGATTACTTGATCAAAATGCGATTTTGTTCTGTTTGGACCCTGTCACCTGACTGCTACCCCTATCCCAACTCCGTACGTGTCATGTGTATCTAAAATGGTGATTAATTGAGTTAACTAACCTAAAACTTGAGTTGGTTAGATGCTAATCTTAATCCAACTTTAGTTAGTCATTTAGAGTTAATTAACCAAGTCATTAGGAATCTGATCATGCTTGAGGCTTAAAAGCAGGATAGCTGATTCGCGACTTCACTTAAGGTTAAAGTTAATCACTCAGTTAAGATAATCAACTAGCTAAGCTTAATAAAATTGTTCGAACAAATTAACTTAGCTAGCTATTGATTTTCAGAATAAGACTTTTAATCAGCTAAGTTTCAATTGATTAATCAAGTTGATTCAACTAACCTAAGTATAAAAATCAATATTAGTCTCAATTAAGCTGATGATTAGTCAACATAAACCTAGGTAACTAGTATGAAATCAACTCTAGGCACTTAAACAATTAACCTTTAACTAGTTTTGACTCAGCCATAGTTAGGAACAACTAATGGTTGACTAAAGAACATAACTAAGGTTAACTAACCAAACTTTAAATAATAACCCAAGTGAGCTTAACCTTGATTACCCAATGGTAAATTCAGGGATTCCAAGGGGTACATTAGGTAACTCAGTTTAGTAAATCAGATTTTTTTAATGTTAAAAGGGTCTTTTAATAGGTAGAAGGTTCTAGAATGGGGGCAGCTGTCCCAAGGATAAGGTTGACAACTGCCCTACGTACTATTTTCAGCCTTTTGGGTTGGGAATGTACTAAAGGATATCTTATCCTTAAGACTCCTATAAATAGACCCTCTTTGTACAGATTTTACACTTTTTTTTACTCTCCGTGAGCTGCTGAAAGCATTTTGAAAGCACAGAAAAATCAGAGTATTGTCCATTCATAAACGATACATTTCAAAAAAACAGTATTAGTAGAAAAGCAAAAAGAAATCTGATTTCTTTTGGAATCAAGTTCATAAAGATATGGTCTAGTTTTCGGCTTCTGTTTCTTTTCTTTGGATTTTGATTTTGGGAATCTTAAACACTCATATCCAAGAATTCTGGGTCAATTCCTGCTGAGATACTGGGTTTTTTTTGGGTTGTTATTTGCTGCTGCTGAATCTTCTTTCTTTTGTTGATTATTGTCCATACCTGACCTTTATTTGGTCAAGTCCCTTTTTGCTGTTTTACTCTTAAACAGGTATGTATTAACTCATCTGTTCTCAATGAAATGCTGGACTGGAATCTTCTTCTTCTATTCACTGCTTAAACTAGCTGTTCTTGATAAACGAGGTTGTTTCTTCTGCTTTATGTAAATGTGACTGTATACACGCTTATTGGTATGATAATGATTCTGTGAGTGTGATAGGTACTGTTTTGCTGTTGGTATTTCTTTGCTGGAGTATTCTGTTTATTTCAGGCTAAAGGTACATAAATGTAGTTGATAATCGTGGTTCTACTTTCCAAAAAAGGCTGCACTATGGTGTAGAACCTGACCTTCTCTATGGTTAGGTTCTCTCTATAAGTATGCAGAAAATATGTTCTCAATTGAGTCTCTTTGGTCAATAAAGAGATTCAACAAGCAAGTCTCTAGATAGGTTAGCATTATCACTAGGGTGGATGAATTTGACCCATCAATGATCAAATTCACCCCATAATAGTGCATAAAATAGTAGTGTAGATGGCTGAAATTCACCCTTTAAAGGGTATACAACATGTAGTCAAGAAGGGCTGTAGAGTAAAAAATCTGAACCCTTGTATGGTCAGATTCATTCTCTAAAAAAGCCAAGAATAGTCAAAGTGTTCAAATGAATACTGGTTGAAGTATTGGTATGGTTGTTAGAAATGTCAAGCAAGTTTGTATCTCTGGGTTTGAATCACTCTCCCTTATAGTTAGATTCAATCTAAGAAAAAATGCATAAAATATGTTGCCTTTCTTTCTGCTGAATCTGTAATTGCTTGTTAAAATCTGGTTGTTCATATATGTGTGATTATAACTGGTTGTGAATTTTAAGCCTTTAGAAACATAAGATCAGGTTGTTTTAAATTGATAAGAATCACTGTCTCAAAATTAATAAGACTGCCTGTGGTTCGATCTTTTTGCTAGAAATCGTAAAAGTTCTGAAAGTACCATGATTTTGCCTTGCCAATCCATTTCAAAATTAATGAGTATTTTAGATTTATGTTTAGGCCGCCTAAAAATGAGAAACTAGAAAATCCGTTGTGTTATGCTCATAAGTGCATGTATGAATGAGCATGTATTTTGATTACCATATTTCCTATTTATTCATCAAATTGAAAAGTAAAGATTATTAGGACTTAGTTTGATTTCCTAAACTAGTGACCTCCCTATAAATTAGCCACACTTAGGATTGGCCTAAAGAGTTAAATGATAACTTAGGCTAAATATGGCCATAGCCCAAGATTTGTGTCCTTTAGAATTTAAGCTTAAACAATCTTTCACATATCCTTTAGGTTGAAAAATACATCTTTAGGTTGAAATTTGGAAAAGAATCAACTATTATCTCAAATTACCATAAACTACACTCGGGAGTGGCAACTCATGCCCCCGACCCTCAATCCAAACAACTAATAAAACGCATATAGAACAACCACGGGTGCATTTCATGTGACGTGATTGCCATGTGTTAAAAAATAATAAGTGTACGCCATCGTAACTTGTCTAAGATAAATCCATAAACGTCCTAATTGATTTTAAAACTAAAATGTTCTTTCAAACAGAAAACATAAAAAATAATCAAACATCGCCTCAAATAGGCACTTTAAAACTGTCATGACCATGGTCTTGACTACGTAATCTATACTCGGGTGCGACAACTCATGTCCTCGTTTTCAACTTCAAATTATATTAAAAATTACATGTTGTAATTGCGGGTGCATTTCATGTGGCGCATTTATAATGTGTCCAAAAACAAACAAGTGCACGCCATCGTCACTTGTTTCAAGATAAATCCATAAAAGCGGCTAAAAAAAGTGAAAAAGGATAAAAAAGGCACAATAGGTTTAAAACATGTAAATAGTTAGATAATTAGGCCAAATATAAAAGTTAAGAGACCGTGCTAGAACCACGGAACTCGGGAATGCCTAACACCTTCTCCCGGGTTAACAGAATTCCTTACTCGAATTTCTGGTCGCAGACAAATTAAAACAGAGTCAAATTTTCCTCGGTTTGGGGTTTTTCAAAACAAAACAATGTCCCGAAACATCGTTAAAAATCCGGGTGGCGACTCTGAAATAATAAATAAATCCTAAAATCAAATAATGTCACTTTAATTGGATAAACTCTCTTACTACCCTTGATTAATCAGGGGGGGGGGGTAGTGGAAAAAGGAGGTGTTACAGCTCTGGCGAATCTGCTGGGGATCTGAGAACCCAAAACTTCCGGTTTGGGGTTCAGAATTCGAGCTTAGAATAACTGTTATATTTGGGCTTTATTATCTGATCTTACATGTTTGAACCTAATGTGCTAAATGCCGCTTTTTACCGCTTTGATATTATCTGAACTGTATATAAATTGTGCCGGAACCCTCTTCTCTCTGAGTCTTCTATATCATCTGGGAAGTGTGTACTTCGTGTGACTTCTTTTCTTTTAGAGTCATATAAAAATTTTAGAACGAGGTACGGACAAGTTGCAAAGCCGGTGAAGCTTCTGTATTCCCGGTACGCTGCCCCGACCTCAGCTCGAGCTGTCCGCTCGGGTAAGCCTTGTCTAGAACAAAACCCAGGATCTAAACGTAGAATAACATAGCCTCATTCCGGATCCCTAGTAGGAACGCTTATTTGCATCACTTGCATTTGACTTAGGGGACTCAACACAGGGGTTGGGTCCGTCTAGGACAAGTGTACCCAAAATAAAAGACTATCCTGATGCATCTTACCTGCTACGTATGCATTTATTTGTTTCAGCTTGTGTATTGACCGGCTAAAATAAAACAAACAGAATAAAAAAAAACCAAGAGTGAGGTAGAATAGAAAATTTACCTTGTTTTAAAAATACCCGTACTTGAAATCCCGAAACTCTGCCAAAATTTCTGAAAATGAAGAAGGAAAATAATATTCCGAAACAAAGTGAGTAGGTGTATATTTTTTATCAGTCAAGATTTTTCCCGAACTATGCATTGTTTGATTCTCACCGGTGTGGGATACGTAGGTAACCCTCATCGTGTCCAACTTCATTTTTCAAAATCAAAAGATATAGTCCTAAATAAATTAGGTGACGCCATTCTTGAATAAATAGCTAGATTGCCCGCATGTGGTTTGTTTTTAAATTTTAACCCAATTTGCAAACACAACCTTATAAAACTTCCTATCCGAAGTATTGAAGGGCCGTATTCGCAAAGATGGTCCATTTTCTTTATTACAAAACCGTTTGCAAGAATAACACTTTTTCATTAGGTCAAAATTTTTGTGGTTTTAATCAAAACGAATGTGCAGGATGAATACAGTTGAAAACATTCCCTTCAGGGCCGTCGAGGAAATCCCTTTAGGACTCCATATGTGGTGGAGCGACTTGGGGAAACTAGTAGAAAGTCTGCTGTGAAAGCTTTAGGCGGACTTACTAGTCTTCTAAGAATCAAGCCAAGGCTGGACATCGTCGAGGCTCTAGTATCGTTTTTGGATCCCTCCCACAACGTGTTCCATTTTTCAGACTTTGAGTTGACACCCACGCTAGAGTAAATAGCGGGGTATGCTGGTCTCAATGACAATTAAGTCGGTACCCGGTGGCACCCAGGGCAGTAACTCCACATAAGTTCTTGGATCTTTTGAACATTAGTCGGGACGTCCAAGACCCACACCTATCCGAAGGATTCTGCACTTTCTATTTTCTGTACAAATGATATGGAGGTCCCTGGGGCTATGAAGCTGGAAACACCGGCCTAACTCACAAAGACCATGCTAAATGGTAAGCCCGCCGGGGGCTAGAGTTCGTGGTAGCATTCCTCAGCACTTTAATTTGCCCGAGAAGTGGCGGACGCATAGATATCGGGCTTGTGGGAATGGCAGATTTCATGATGAAAAAATCCAACGACAAACTTATACCGATGGTCTTAGATGAGATTTACCGTGCTCTAAGAGTTTACCAATCTGGGGGAAAGTTCTTTGAGGGGTGCAACCTGCTTCTACAAATCTGGTTGATCGAGCACCTCTGTCACTGCCCATGCTACATGAACTACGACTTAACCGGTTTGAATTTCATCGAGGAACATAGTACTCGGGTAAAGGGCCACAAATTTCTTGAGGGCACGGAAGCCTGGAACTCATACTTGAGTTCATTGACTGCCGACCAAATCGAGTGGACGTTCGGGTGGCTCCCTTTCAGCGAGGTTATCAATATGTCTGCTGCGATTTGCTATCTTTTGTTAATGGGCATACGAAGCATTCATCCATATGCCCCACACTGGGTCTTACGCCAGTTGGGAAGACAACAGGGATTTCCCCATGACGAGGACTTAAGCCAACAAGCCATTGAGTTATGCCCGAGAGCTTCATTTCTTGAAGGCAAGGTCCGTCAAATCTGGAACGAGTGTAGCTTTTTAGAACCTCAAACTCGGGTGAGAAATTTATCTAAGGGGGAAGTGGATCCCGCCTACACTTCTTGGTATGGCATAAGAGGCAGAGAGTATCAAGAGCAAGAGAGACCCGCAAAGAGACCCCACGTGCAACAATTCACCGAGAAAACACAAGAGCACTGGGCTTGGTTAGAAAAGGAGAATAACTACCAAGCTACCATAAGCAAGTTGGAAGCCCAGATCAGGGAAATCAAATTTGAAAACATTCTACAAACCGCCACAATTGAAGGGGAGAAAAGTTAACCCAACAAAATGAAGTTCTCCGGGCCCAAATACAGAAATTGAAAATAGCTGCTGAGAACCCAGAGAGAAGCAAAACTGATCAAAGGCTTATCAACAGTGTGAGGCATAAAATGTGCAGCTATGGGAATGATCTAGACAAAGCTGAAGAAGAAGTGGCCGGAGTTCGGGCAAGATTAACAAGAAGTGCAGAGGAAAGAACAGAGTTTGTCCAGAGACTGAAAAGGAAATATGACCAAGAAGTCACAGACTTGAAGGAAAAGGTGGCCATCCTCGAGAATGAAATGGCCAAACAAGAAAAAAGGTTCAAGGCAGACAGGGAACAATGCTATACCATGATGGCTCAGTTGGAGAAAGGCTTGAAACAATTGCAAGAAAAGAATCATAAGGACGCCCAGGTTCTAGAGGCTAGGTCTCAACAGATCGGGCGCTTACTCCAGGAAAAGGGCGTTATCAGGCAGAGGGTCAGAGAAATTTTGGATTATATTGTCACAAAATGCCAAGAGTGTGAAGATATGACTCCGACCACCTTCTTCTCGGCAGTAATGATATTCGTCCACAAGATAACGGATGACCTACACCGCCTCCAGCAAGGTTTGGTACGTAGGCCCGTGGCAAGACCGAATGATGTCCCGCGGGCCCCTAGAGAAGTAGAGGCACTTATGTATTCTTGATGTCCTTCTAGAGTCTGTATTTCATTTTCCTGTTTGAGTCTACTTTAAGTCTTTGTAGTTTCTTTAAAATTCCCAAGAAAATATGTCGGAGTCTTTGTAATGAATGAAAGCTGAAAGTTTTTTCCTAATGAATGAAAATTCGAAAATGTTTATGTCCTTTGGTATCTATTGCATGAACTACGTGATGATCTGATTCACGCGGTGCCGTGATACGTAGGCAATCCACATAGGATTCGATCATAACCATAAGAAAGGAAACCGAGCGAAGAATAAAAAGCGAAAATAATAACAAAGGGAAGAAAAGTTCAAAACCCAGAAATAAAGCCGGGATGAAATACACAACTGTTGCATGCTGGAAATGTGGGACGCATGGTCCAATGGTAGGGAACCACCCAGTACCATCCCGAGTATCCCAGAGATAATTCCCAAGGCAGGCGGGACATCCAACATCCCCATAATTTACCTAGCCAACCCGTTTAGATATCCAACTATGTCGGCTCACTTTGCCGGAAAGCCTTCTGAGGTTCGCCCCCAGGCCCTGTTTTCTGGTGTGTCTTCCAACATCTTCACTGCACCACCAATCTCTGCCATGGCTCCACCGACTATCTCTGGGCCAAGTTTCGAGCCGCCAACATTCACATTCCAAATACCGTCCGTCCATCTGGATACCACTCATGCTACTCCCAATGCATACCCCCAACAAACTCAGTCTGAGGTAGGACAAGATAAGAAAAGCCCCGAGCATGAAGAAATGGCCCGGAAAATGAAGAGTATTGAGCAGAGCCTCAAGAATATATAGGGTGAGCGGGCAGAAAAGCATCTCCTATGTAGATTTGTGCATGTTCCCGCACGTCCACTTGCCTCTTGGGTTTAAAACCCCCAAGTTTGAAAAATATGACGGACATGGGGACCCCATAGCTCATCTGAAAAGGTACTGCAACCAGCTCCGGGGAGCAGGTGGGAAAGAGGAACTTCTCATGGCATATTTTGGAAAAAGCTTGACGGGAATTGCATCAGAATGGTACATGGACCAGGATATATCTCGCTGGCACATATGGGATGACCTGGCACGGGACTTTGTCCGAAAATTCCAATAAAATGTGGACATCGCTCCCAATAGGAAATCACTATCCAATCTAAAAAAGAAACCCTCAGAGAGTTTCAGAGAGTACGCCATCAAATGGCGCGAGCAGGCCTCCAGGGTCAAACCTCCGATGGATGAGGTTGAAATGGTCAGTGTCTTTCTACAAGCACATGAAGATGATTACTTCCAAAATATGATGTCCGCCATGGGCAAACCATTTGCGGAAGCAATCAAAATTGGAGAAATGGTCTAAACACTGGTCGTATCCTGAGCCAATCTGCCATAAGAGCAACCTCTCAGGCCATCTAAAGCAGATCTGGGAGTGCAGCCAACAGAAAAAAGAAAGAAGAAGGGGCCATGATGGTTTCCGATGTCAGGAAGCCTCGACAATACCCACGTCCATTTCCCAAAGCTTCCTAACATTACTATCCTCACTAAGACACATCTTATGCTACACCCCATTTTCCCTATGAGGTAATGAATGCTCAGCCGCATCCCAAGCCGCAAAAATAATACAATTAGAATAGAGCTCCACCCCCGAGAAACAACCATCCTCCCCCATCTTCATATAATCCACGCCCTCCCCAAAACTACCCGTACAACACCTACCCCCGTGAACAACCAAGGAGACCCAACTTCACTCCTATCGGGGAGCTGTATTCAAGCCTCTTCCCAAAATTAGTCCTGATGGGGCTTCTACAACCCGTACCTCTGACCAGGCAAAGCCCAACATCAGCATCATAGAAGCCGGGAACCAATTGTGCCTACCATTCCGGAGCAAGAGGGCATGACACGGAGGAGTGTTGGACCCTCAAAAGAGCCGTGGAAAGCCTTATACAACAAGAGAAAGAGGTGTTAAGGGCCGAAGAAGCTCCCAATGTGATGAACAATCCACTACCCACTCACAATCATGGGCCCGTCATCGACATGATTTGCGAGGACCAGGATTTTGATCCATCTCTAAAGGCCATCATCACCATCACAGATGTAGAAAGAAAGCCCAAGGCGGCACCCAAACCAGTCAAAGAGATGAAGAAGAGTAACACCGTCCCCCAGGTCACGGAGGAGGCTGAGACCGAAACAAATAAGGGACCATCTAAAGACGCTGTTCTTTACATCCCCAAGGCACCCAGGAAGGAACAAAGTGTGTTGAGCCCTCCTAGAAGATTACAATTCAACAAGGCAATGATGAACGACCCAAAAATGTACATGCCGAAGGGAGCGTATGTGGCGCGGGGGCAAATAATTTCACCAAGGCTAAATGAGCCTGTGGTTATTAGCCGCGTGTCGCACATCCCCATGAAGAATACTACTGCCGTCCCCTGGAATTACAACAAGACGATGGTGACGTACAAAGGAAAGGAAATTACTAAGGAAACAAGTGATATAAACTCATCAGAGAAATACCTCGACCTGGAAGAACTGAATAAAAGCAAGCAGAAATGCTTTCCGCCTAAAAGGCCGATCAGTGCCGGAGAGGCAGAAGAATTCTTCAAAAATATGAAAACCACTGAATACGCCATAGTTGAGGAGCTCAGAAAGTCCCCCACCTGGGTCTCACTTCTATCCTTGCTGGTAAATTCAAACGAGCATCAGAAAATCCTGATCAAAACACTTAACGAAGCATATGTTCCGACCGAGACCACAATTGAGCAAATGGAAAGAATGTCAGAGCGATTTTTTGAAATCAACCGGATTTGATTTAGCAAGAATGACTGGCCCCCAGAAGGGGCTGCCCAAAACAATGCTCTCCACCTAACTGTTAAATGTGAAGATTACTATATGAAAAGAGTTATGATGGACGACAGATTTGGGGTTGATATTTGTCCTCTGTCGACCTTACAAAGAATGGAGATCGGGACTGAGAGAATTAGGCCCAACAATGTGTGCGTCCATGCATTCGATGGTATCAAGAGAGAAACGATCGGGGAGACTGGTTTTGTCTTGACAATCGGCCCTGTAAATTTTGAAGTGACATTCCAGGTCATGGATATGGATACTTCCTACAATTATCTCCTGGGAAGGCCTTGGATCCATGCAGCAGGGGCAGTGCCATCTACTATCCACTAGATGGTTAAGTTCGAGTATGAAGACCAGAAAATTGTGGTCCATGGAGAGGACAAGCAATCTATTTACAGGGACCCATCAATCCCCTGCATGGAAGCAAGAGAAGGTAGCGAGCACATAGTCTACCAGGCTTTCGAGATTGTGGTTGCGGACCAGCATGAGGAAGGAACCCCGTGCCCTCAACCCTTCCTATCAAACACATGAATTATGGTCACTAACGACATGATTAAACATGGGTACAGACCTGGAAAAGGGCTCGGGGTGTCCTTTCAAGGCATTAAAGAACCTATCACCTTGACTACCAATAAAAAGTTCTTTGGCATAGGGTTTCAAGCTACTCCCGACGATGAACAATGGGCTGGCCAACGTAAGAAAAATGGTTGGGTATTGCCTCGGCCGATCCCACACATCACCGCATCATTTGTCAAGCCAAAATACGTGGAGGAAGAGGAAGAGGCTTTCACGGCCGAAGAATTCAAAGAAATATGCGGAGCAATGAGACATATGTTGTATGAGGCCCATATGGTGCAACCAAGAGAAGGCTCCAGCACTGCCGAAGTGCAGTTTGTGGGGCCTGATGTCAAGTTGCAAAACTGGAGGGCTACTCCATTCCCCGTCAGGCGGGAGTCCAGGTAGTTCAGCTTTTGCCATCCTTTCTACACTATGAGTTATTTCAGGGTGTAACTCAAGTGTTTTTAATTTTTTGCCTTTTAAATTCTGAAGTAAACCCTCCGATGTTCAAATTCAATGAAATGAAATCAAAATTTCATCGTCTAGTATTCTTTCTGATTTTTGTTTACTTTTTTTATTTTTTCAGTCCTAATGATGCGGCCTTAAAAAAACATGACATGCTTGCGGACTTCATACTCTGATATTAATATGCCATCTAACCTCAAAATAATGAATCAAGAACCAGAATATGACGAAGAAGAGGCTTTTAGAGAAATAAATCGAGAATTGGAAAAATTCGAGAATAAGTCTAAGCCATACTTAAACGAAATAGAACCCGTTAACTTGGGAAGTGAAGAGGAGATTCGAGAAACCATGATAAGCGTCCACACAAACGAAAGGACTAGGGACGCCTTGATTCAACTCCTATTTTGAATTCAAAGACGTGTTTGCTTGGTCCTACGAAGACATGCCCGGAATAAGCATGGACTTGGTGGTACACAAATTGCCAACCTACCCCGGTCATCCACCTGTCCAACAAAAGCAGAGGAAATTTAAAACAGACATGAGTGACAAGATCAAAGAAGAGGTCGCTAAACAACTAAAGGCTAGAGTAATCCGAGTGGTCCAATACACCACCTGGCTGGCCAATGTGGTTCCGGTGCCTAAAAAGGACGGAAAGGTCCGAGTATATGTCGACTACCAAGATCTGAATAAAGCAAGTCCCAAAGATAATTTTCCACTGCCAAACATACACATCCTAGTTGACAATTGTGCCAAACATGAGGTGCAATCTTTTGTCGATTGGTATGCCAGATATCACCAGGTGTTGATGGATGAAGGGGATGTAGAAAAGTCAACCTTCACTACACCTTGGGGAACATACTGTTACCGGGTCATGCCATTTGGTTTAAAAAACGCTGGGGAAACTTATATGAGGGCCATGACTGCCATATTCCACGACATGATGCATCAGGAGATCGAGGTGTACGTGGATGATGTGATCATTAAATCCAGGACCCAAAGTGACCATGTGCAGCATTTGAGGAAATTCTTCGAATGCCTGTGCAAATATGATTTGAAATTAAACCCAGCAAATGCGCTTTCGGAGTTCCATCCAGAAAATTACTGGGATTTATAGTCAGTCGACGGGGCATTGAGCTGGATCCGACAAAGATAAAATCTATTCGGGATCTCCCACCCCCAAGAACCAAGAAGGAAGTCATGAGTCTGTTGGGTAGGATGAATTACATCAGCAGGTTCATCGCTTAGTTGACCTCCACATGCGAGCCTATATTCAAGCTGTTGAAAAAAGATGCAGCCATCAAATGGACAGACGAGTGCCAGGATGCTTTCGACAAGATAAAAGAATATCTGTCAATCCCTCCAGTGTTAGTCCCACCAGAACCGGAGAGACCTTTGTTCCTATACCTGAAAGTGTTAGAAAATTCTTTTGGGTGTGTTCTCGGGAAACACAATACAACCGTGAAGAAAGAGCAGGCCATATATTACTTAAGCAAGAAGTTCACAAGCTACGCGAACAAGTATTCTCAGTTAGATAGGACTTGCTGCGCTCTAACTTGGGTTGCTCGGAAGCTCCGACATTATTTATTGGCTTATACCACCTACCTCATCACGAGGCTGGATCCTTTGAAGTACATATTCCAAAAGCCAATGCCCACCGGGAGATTAGCAAAATGGAAAATCTTGCTCACAGAATTCGACACTGTCTATGTCACTCGCACAACAATGAAAGCCCAAGCATTGGCCGATCATCTAGCTGAAAATCCGGTTGATGATGAATATCAACCCTTGAGCACTTATTTTCCGGATGAAGAAGTCAATTCCGTCGAAGTAATCTCGGAAGGCGCTGACACCTGGAAAATGTTCTTCGACGGAGCAGCCAATGCAAAAGGTATTGAGATAGGGGAAATCTTGATTTCTCCCACTGGACAACACTACCCTGCCATGGCCCGCCTCCGTTTCTTCTACACAAACAATACTTCTGAATATGAAGCTTGTATAATGGGCATGAACATGACCATTTACATGGATGTAGAAGAGTTATTGATCATGGGGGACTCCGATTTGATCATTAAGCAGGCTCAGGGAGAGTGGGAAACTCGAGATGTTAAGCTCCTTCCCTACAGACAGCACGTGGAGGATCTTAGTAAGCGATTCAGAGCCGTCGAGTTCAAATATATTACTCGGTGCCACAATGAATTAGCCGATGCGCTGGCCACCCTGGCTGCAATGCTTCCATATCCGAGTAATGTTCATATAGACCCATTGGAGATCCAAATCAAGGAAAAACATGGTTATTACAACACGGTCGAAGTAGAACCCGATGTCCAACCATGGTATCATGATATTAAAAGATTTTTGAAGACAAAAGAATATCTAGAGCAGGAAAACGGAGACCAAAAGAGAACCATCCGAAGGCTCGCCAGCAGTTTCTTCCTAAGTGGGGAAGTACTGTATAAAAGGAATCCCGATCTAAATCTATTAAGATGCGTAGACGCCCAAGAAGCCGGAAGGATTATGAGCGAGGTGCATTCAGGAGTATGCGGTCCCCACATGAATTATTGGATGACCAAGGAGAAAGATTGTTTCGGTTTTGTCCGGATGTGACATAAGTGTTAAATACATGGCGACTAAATCCATGCACCATCATCAGAGCTGCATCCAATGTCAGCACCCTGGCTGTTTGTCACCTAGGGAATGGATGTCATCGGGCCAATCGAGCCAAGGGCCTCAAACGGGCACAGATTCATCTTGGTTGCTATCGACTATTTCACAAAATGGGTCGAGGCAGTCACGTTGAAAGCTGTCACTAAGAAAGCGGTGATGGATTTCGTGCATTCTAATATCATCTGTCATTTTGGTATCCCAAAAACTATCATTTCCGACAATGCAGTGAATCTGAGCAGTAACTTGATGAGGGAGGTATGTGAACAGTTCCAGATCACACACCGCAACTCGACCCCTTACTGTCCCAAAGCCAATGGCGCCATTGAAGCAGCAAACAAAAACATTAAGAAAATTCTCAGGAAAATTATTCAAACATCCAGCAATGGCACGAAAAGCTGCCTTTTGCATTGTTGGGATATCGCACGACCGTGCGCACGTCGGTTAGAGCTACCCCTTACCTATTGGTTTATGGCACTGAAGCCGTAATACACGTAGAAGTCGAAATTCCTTCCCTTCGGATTATTGTCGAAGCATAAATTGAGGACAATGAGTGGGTCAAGACCCGACTGGAGCAATTAACTTTGATTGATGAGAAAAGGATGGCCGCAGTGTGCCATGGGCAATTATACCAGCAAATAATGGCCCGTGCTTATAACAAGAAAGTGCGACCTAGGAACTTCGAAGTGGAGCAACTTGTCTTAAGACGCATCCTCCCGCACCACGAAGAGGCGAAAGGAAAATTCGCCCCGAATTAGAAAGGTCCGTACATCGTAAGGAAATTGCTGCCAAAAGGAGCGTTGTACCTGGGAGACATCGAAGGAAATGACCCCGAAATGGCTGTCAATGCAGATGCAGTCAAAAGGTACTACATTTGATCCTCCATATAATGTTAAAAGTTCTCCGACTGAGGTGACGAAGGCTTTCATTCTCGCCAAACACCATTAACCCTTTTGTAAACCCTTTGAGCCGGTTACTCTTCTTTGATTACCCTCTTTGGAACTCGAAAGTGTTATTGAAAAAAGAAAAAGAAAAAAAAAGAGAAAAAAAGGAAAAAAAAAGAGAGCAACAAAAAGAGAAAAAGAAAAAGAAAAAGAAAAAGAAAAAGGAAATGAAAAAAAAGAGAAAAAAAATGAAAATGAGTTGAAAAAAAGAGAACAAAGAAAGCAAAAGAAAGAGAAAACAAAACAAAACAGAGGAAAAACAAAACAAAAATCAAAAGCAAAAACAAAAAAGGTTCCCTGAACTACGTTCGACTTGATTCTGAAAGGATACATAGGCAGCCTATCCCTGGGGTTCAGTCACACCAAACTAAAAATCCACAGTTCCCCAAGAGTTTAAGCTGGGGCAAGCGTTAAGATTCGGCGATGTGTCGCCTTAAACGTTCCAAAGTTGTAATTCAACACAAATTCTTTTCACCAAAAACCCTGTTCAAGTCCTTCCGATCAATCGGCAAAGATGTCCAGAATTGGAGGATACAGTTGTTTGGATCCAAATACAAGAAAATGAGGGAAATTAAAATGAGAGAGTCTCATTGGTGAAAACCCACACGGGCATCGTGAGGCGACGGTAAGCAGAGAAGTTAAAAATGAGAGAGTCTTGTTAGTGAAAACTCGCAAAGAGCACTACAAGGCGATGGTGAGAAGAGAAATGAGAGAGGTTAGTTGGTGAAAACCCGCAAAGGGCGCCACTGATCGAAAAGGATAATGGGTCACTGACATGGACGCAGTCCGGGGCAGGGTTTCTCAATCTCGAGGTAATAGTTGTGATGAAATTTTGAGAGTCGGACGGTTTACACGGATCAGGCATCCAGTCCAAAAGGCATGTCATGTTCATTAAAGTCCGCATGCACTCCAGATAAGTCCTTCTTTCCTTTCCCCGAAAGGGACCCCTTTTGTNGGGGGATCGAGTCGATCTCGACTGGCCGTAGTGGCCGATGCTTCAAACTCAAAACCTTGAAAGGAGAAAATCAAATTGAAGTGCCTATAAAGGCGAATGAAGTTGAAAGGTTGAGTCCCACGTGGCTAACCATCTTGGCAAGGTTTGAAAAGCCGAAATATCCCAAATACCCTAAAGTTACAGTTGGAAGAAAAGTCAGAAGTGAAAGGCCAATAAAGGCGAAATAAAGCTGGAAAGGTTAAGTCCCACACGACCAACCGTCGCAGCAGAATTTGAGGGGTGAAACCCCCCCGATACCCTGGAAATCCAAAAGAAAAAGCAAGTGAAAAGCTTACAAAGGCCAAACAAAAATATTGGGTCCCACGTGACCGATCGTCATGGTAAAATCTAGAAAGCCAAGGTCCCGGGGATGAGAGATGAAACCCAATCCCTAGCAAACAAGCAAGCAAGTGGTTGAGATCTTCATCAAAAGAACTGAGACCAAGCAATTGAAAATCAAGGCCGCAAAACCATCCACCGTTTCAAACTAACGAATTGTTCTTTGTTTGAAAATATGAAACAGGTGCAACTCGAAAGCAACCATGAAACAAGCAGGTGCAACCAAAATAAATTGCGCAAGGGCTAGAAGGAGCGTTGCAGCATTGACTCCAAAGAAAGGGAAGTTTCCTCCAAGAAATCTTTTTTTCGCATGCATAAAAATAAAAAAAATAAAAAAAAGATAAATAAAAAGGGGAAAAAAGAAAGAAAGAAAACAAAAATAAAAGAGAGAAGAATTGAAGTTGAAAATAACCCAAATTAGTATGAGGCCTCCAATCCCCAACCACACCTGTTCCCAACATGGGTGTACACGCTCCCTAGTCGATCCTAATCAAGGGTATACACCCCCTGGTTTATTATTTCTTTTCCAATCAAGGATATACACTCCTTGGTTGATGATTTATCTTCCAATCAAGGGTATACACTCCCTGGTTGATGACTTCTTTTCCAATCAAGGGTATACACTCCCTGATTGATGATTTATTTTCCAATCAAGGGTATACACTCCCTGGTTGATGACTTCTTTTCCAATCAAGGGTATACACTCCCTGATTGATGATTTATTTTCCAATCAAGGGTATACACTCCCTGGTTGATGATTTCTTTTCCAATCAAGGGTTTACACTCCCTGGTTGATGATTTCTTCTCTAATCAAGGGTATACACTCCCTGGTTGATTTCTTTTCCTGACGCAGGGTATACACTCCCATAGTCGATGCCAATCAAGGGTATACACTCCCTGGTTGATTTCTTTTCCTGACGCAGGGTATACACTCCCATAGTCGATGCCAATCAAGGGTATACACTCCCTGTTTGATGATTTCCTTTCCAATCAAGGGTATACACTCCCTGGTTGATTTCTTTCCCAACATAGGGTACACAATCCCTAGTTGATTTTATTTTGCAACATAGGGCTCCCCAACCCCTAGTTGATCTTGCTTTGAGATATAGGGTATCCACTCCCTAGTTTGCAATAACTCCGGGTGCGCCAGTCTCGGCTTTTCATTGCTTCCAATAATGAAGTAGCATAGATTTCGTTACAATAACTCACGGAATTTTCTTAGTGAAAACTGGGGCAGAAAATTTCATTCGTTTGTTTTGATTTTTGTGTAGATTATGTTTCTAGGACATTAGAACNCCCTTTTCTTCTTTTTCTTTCCTTTTTTTTTTCCGTTCTTCTTTTCTGTTTTTCTTCTTACTTCTTTTCTTCTTTTCTTTTCCTTCCTTTTTGTTTTCTTCCTTTTCTTTCCAGCCGTCTGTTTTCTCTTTCTCTTTTTTTTTTGTTATTTTTTTCTTCTCTGCCGTTTGTTTCTCTCTTTTTTTTTCTTTTTCTTACTTCTTTTTTTTTACTTTTTCTTCTTTCTTTGCCGTCTTTCTTCTGTTTTTTTTTTCTTCTTTTCTTTTCCTTCCTTTNTTGCAATAACTCCGGGTGCGCCAGTCTCGGCTTTTCATTGCTTCCAATAATGAAGTAGCATAGATTTCGTTACAATAACTCACGGAATTTTCTTAGTGAAAACTGGGGCAGAAAATTTCATTCGTTTGTTTTGATTTTTGTGTAGATTATGTTTCTAGGACATTAGAACTCAAGACGACCAAAAGAAGAAGTTTCGATCCAAAATAACAAAACGAAAAGAAGAAAGAGAAGACTGAATCCAAAAGTGCACAAACAGGGAAGATGTGGACTATTCAGGACGAGATTGAAGTCATCCGTCCAGTATATCCTGCTTTGATCCGAGGAACGATAAGACAAAACCAGCACATGCGACTAACAAGCATCAGGATCCAGGTCAGAGTCAGCAAAAGATCAAGACTCAAGACTAAGTCTTAGATAGGAATCTTGTAATTTAGCAGCTGATAGGTTTAGTTAGTCCTTCGTTTTGTACTTGGGTGTAATAAGGAGATCAGCAGCAGTAACAGCAGCAACCACAGTGAAACCGCAGTTACTCGGTAGTCCCAGCTACCAAAACCTCCAGAACTACACTGGCTTGATTCCTTTATAGCCAAGGATATGTAGGCAACCTTTGAAGCAGGGTTCGGTCAAACTTTTCAAAAACGCTTCACTTAGAGTATTTGAACAGGTAAAAGTTGTTCATAACTGCTCACTTTATCTTTGCCCGAAAACTCTTCGTGTTTCCGAGCAAAGAGGGGTAGCTGTGACCATGTAATTTTTCACCTACTAAATACTCCTATAAAATTAGATAAGTAAATTAATCTTATGGATTTTTGTTGAATTTTTAGTGATTAATTGTGAATTGTTTTTCATTTGCATATTCATAATTCGTCCTTTTAAAATTATTTAAAATTGCATAATTCGGCGCACCATTATTATCAATGAATTATAAACTCATTATTTGTGACTAATTGAATTGAATAACAAACCGAATAATGATTATTTGAGGTGATGTAGTTTTGATAACTAATTGCTAAAATTAATCATTTTTATGGGTTTAATTAGGAATATTAAAATTAATTAATTAGCAGACAAATTAAATTAGAATTAATCACTACACTTTTCTATTAAGTGTTTGATTTAATTAAAAGCTCACTAATTAAATTAGTACAGGAAAACTTAGGCCTAAATCGGACCTGGGCCAAGAAATACCCAGGCCCAAACCTATATCTACACTACACACCTGCCCAGCCCAATTACCCCTTAACCCGGTCCAGCCCCTACACTACCCAAACGACCCTGTTTCACCCCAGAAGCTATCCGGGCCGTTGATCAAACAAATCAAACGGCTGGGAACTCCCAACATTAAACTACATATATGTCCAAACAACCCCTCAATACCCTCATTTCATCCAAAGCTCAACCCCCCCAAAACCCTAGCCCCCCCCCATCCCTCCGTCTCTCTCTCTTCTGTCTCGACCAAACCCTAGCCGCCCTAGGGTTCCGCCGCCCGAAAATAGCCTACCGGCGGCGGATCTCCAACAATCGACCCCAAACTCTCACCCTACAACCTTCTCCTCCCCCTTAATCCCATCCCACAACCAGTTTCCCAAAAAAACTGCCCAGTTTTGGCTAATCTCAGATCTGAAAATCCAAAAGGGGTGACTTCCTCTACGAGTTGATTCCAAGACCTCCAATGGTTCACACTGGTATGAGTCGATAGCTCTTGTTGAGTGCTATCTCTTCATGTGGGTTTGGACTATTTTCACGCTCGTCCGAGACCAGCCAAGTTCCCGCAAGTCGCCGAAATCCATCCAAAATCCCTTTACTGGTACCCCTCCCTTCTTTTTAGCTTCTCCCCTTAATTTTTCAAGGAAAATCAGAATATGTGTGTTTACTGTCTGTTTCTTTGGTTAATATGTCTTTGTTTTCGTCTATGCTCTTCATTAATTTGTTGTTTCTATTATTTAGTATTTGTTTGTTCTACCCGATTAGTTAAACGTTTGAATATATGAGTTGATTATGTAACAACCATTTTAGGTCTAAATAGATTAGCTTGAATTCTGTATATGTTTTTTATATATTTGATATTGATGCCCTGAATTCAAGTCTTGTTTAGGATTCTGCTTGTTCCCTGAAGCTGATTGTTAGCCATGGTCTTTAATTTATTGTTATAGACTTTGTTTGATTACTTGTTCAAAATGTGATTTTGTTCAGTTTGGACCCCGTCACCTGACTGCTACCCCTATCCCAACTGCGTACGTTTCATGTGTATCGAAAATGGTGATTAATTGAGTTAACTAACCTAAAACTTGACTTGGTTAGATGCTAATCTTAATCCAACTTTAGTTAGTCATTTAGAGTTAATTAACCAAGTCATTAGGAATCTGATGATGCTTGAGGCTTAAAAGCAGGATAGCTGATTTGCGACTTCACTTAAGGTTAAAGTTAATCACTCAGTTAAGATAATCAACTAGATAAGCTTAATAAAATTGTTCTAACAAATTAACTTAGCTAGCTATTGATTTTCAGAATAAGACTTTTAATCAGCTAAGTTTCAATTGATTAATCAAGTTGATTCAACTAACCTAAGTATAAAAATCAAGATTAGTCTCAATTAAGCTGATGATTAGCCAACCTAAACCTAGGTAACTAGTATGAAATCAACTCTAGGCACTTAATCAATTAGCCTTTAGCTAGTTTTGACTCAACCATAGTTAGGAACAACTAATGGTTGACTAAAGAACATAACTAAGGTTAACTAACCAAACTTTAAATAATAACCCAAGTGAGCTTAACCTTGATTACCCAATGGTAAATTCAGGGACTCTAAGGGGTACATTAGGTAACTCAGTTTAGTAAATCAGATTTTTTCTAATGCTAAAAGGGTCTTTTAATAGGTAGGAAGGTTCTAGAATGGGGGCAGCTGTCCCAAGGATAAGGTTGACAACTGCCCTATGGACTATTTTCAGCCTTTTGGGTTGGGAATGTACTAAAGGATATCCTATCCTTAAGACTCCTATAAATAGACCCTCTTTGTACAGATTCTACACTTTTTTATACTCTCTCTGAGCTGCTGAAAGCATTTTGAAAGCACAGAAAAATCATAGTATTGTCCATTCATAAACGAAACATTTCAAAAAAAAAAGTATTAGTAGAAAAGAAAAAAGAAATCTGATTTCTTTTGGAATCAAGTTCATAAAGATATGGTCTAGTTTTCAGATTCTGTTTCTTTCCTTTGGATTCTGATTTTGGGAACCTTAAACACTCATATCCAAGAATTCTCGGTCAATTCCTGCTCGGTTACTAGGTTTTCTTTTGGTTGCTGTTTGCTGCTGCTGAATCTTCTTTCTTTTGTTGATTATTGTCCATACTTGACCTTTATTTGGTCAAGTCCCTTTTTGCCGTTTTACTCTTAAAAAGGTATGTATTAACTCATCTGTTCTCAATGAAATGCTGGACTAGAATCTTCTTCTTCTACTCACTGCTTAAACTAGATATTCTTGATAAACGAGGTTGTTTCTTCTGCTTTATGTAAATGTGACTGTATAGAGGCTTATTGGTATGATAATGATTCTATGAGTGTGATAGGTATTGTTTTTCTATTGGTATTTCTTTGCTGGAGTATTCTGTTTATTTCAGGCTGAAGGTACATAAATGTAGTTGATAATCGTGGTTCTACTTTCCAGAAAAGGCTGCAGTATGGTGTAGAACCTGACCTTCTCTATGGTTATGTTCTCTCTATAAGTATACAGAAAGTATGCTCTCAATTGAGTCTCTTTGGTCAATAAAGAGATTCAACAAGCAAGTCTCTAGATAGGTTAGCATTAGCACTAGAGTGAATGAATTTGAGCCATCAATGATCAAATTCACCCCATAATAGTGCGTAAAACAATAGTGTAGAATGATGAAATTCACCCTTTAAAGAGTATACAACATGTAGTCAAGAAGGGCTGTAGAGTAAAGAATCTGAACCCTTGTATGGTCTGATTCATTCTCTAAAAAGGTCAAGAATAGTCAAAGTGTTCAAATGAATACTGGTTGAAGTATTAGTATGGTTGTTAGAAATGTCAAGCAAGTTGTATCTCTGGGTTTGAATCAAACTCTCCCTTATAGTTAGATTCAATCTAAGAAAAAATGCATAAAACATGTTGCCTTTCTTTCTGCTGAATCTGTAATTGCTTGTTAAAATATGGTTGTTCATCTATATGTGATTATAACAGTAGAATTATCTCTTAAAGGCTTCTGTGATTAATTCTATATCCCTGAAGTCATAATAGAGTTATTAGTTAGCATTAAAGGGTAGTGAATCTGACTCTTGAAATGGTCAAATTCACCCCCAAAAAATGCTTATATATGTAGGTTTGGACGACTTAGATCTTATGTCACTATGGGAGCAGCAGGTAAAGAGTCGAATCTGATCTCTGTAATGATCAGATTCATTCTTTTATAGTGCATATGAGTTCTGTATGGTCCAGTGAGACTAAAAGCTGAAGAATATAGATCCTAAAAGCATGAAAGTTGCTGGCTTTCACAGGAGCAACAACTAATCTTGTTCTTTTTATTTTCTTCTTATTATTAGAATTTGTATATTTAATTAAGAACAATGTAATAGCGTAATTACAACCTTTTTTGTATATACTTTTAGTTGTAATAAGGACTGGACTGTACACTTAATTTCAGTTTTATCTATGTTTTCCTAGAAATCGAATTTACATTCTATCTATTCTGAAAATGACATTAGGCAAAGAATGTATGTGAAATCTGTAAAAAAAAATCGCTGGATCTCAAAAAATAGTTGTCTCAAAGTTCAGTTAGAGTTTCGACATAAATAAAGTCAATAGATTATCTTCAGTCTATTTTGTGTCTTATAAATCTGCGAAAAATCAATGTATACATGTGTGAATTTTAAGCCTTTAGAAACATAAGATCAGGTTGTTTTAAATTGATAAGAATCACTGTCTCAAAATTAATAAGACTGCATGTGGTTCAATCTTTTTGCTAGAAATCATAAAAGTTCTGAAAGTAGCATGATTTGCCTTGCCAATCCATTTCAAAATTAATGAGTATTTTAGATTTATATTTAGGCCGCCCTAAAAATGAGAAACTAGAAAATCCGTTGTGTTATGCTCATAAGTGCATGTATGAATGAACATGTATTTTGATTACCATATTTCCTATTTATTTATCAAACTGAAAAGTAAAGATTATTAGGACTTAGTTGGATTTCTAAACTAGTGACCTCCCTATAAATTAGCCACAATTAGGATTGGCCAAAAGAGTTAAATGATAACTTGGGCTAAATATGGCCATAGCCCAAGATTTGTATCCTTTAGAATTTAAGCTTAAACAATCTTTCACATATCCTTTAGGTTGAAAAATACATCTTTAGGTTGAAATTTGGAAAAGAATCAACTATTATCTCAAATTACCATAAACTACACTCGGGAGTGGCAACTCATGCCCCCGACCCTCACTCCAAACAACTAATAAAACGCATATAGCAACCACGGGTGCATTTCATGTGATGTGATTGCCATGTGTTCAAAAATAACAAGTGTACGCCATCTAACTTGTCTAAGATAAATCCATAAACGTCCTAATTTATTTTAAAACTAAAATTTTCTTTCAAATAGAAAACATAAAGAATAATCAAACATCGCCTCAAATAGGCACTTTAAAACTATCATGACCATAGTCTTGACTACGTAATCTACACTCGGGTGCGACAACTCATGTCCCCGTCTTCAACTTAAACTTATAATAAAAATCACATGTTGTAATTGCAGGTGCATTTCATGTGGCGCAGTTATAATGTGTCCAAAAATAAACAAGTGCACGCCATCATGACTTGTTTCAAGATAAATTCATAAAAGCGGCTAAAAAAGTGAAAAAGGCTAAAAAAGGCACAATAAGTTTAAAACATGTAAATAGTTAGATAATTAGGCCAAACATAATAGTTAAGCAACCATGCTAGAACCACGGAACTCGGCAATGCCTAACACCTTCTCCCGGGTTAACAGAATTCCTTACTCGGATTTCTGGTCGCAGACAAATTAAAACAGAGTCAAATTTTCCT
>ML369394.1:850-11337 GCA_005239525.1 Nicotiana knightiana
AAAGTCATAACCGAGGGTTTAGAGGTTGGATTAGAGATAACGATACCTCGGGTGCAATCTAAAGTGAACTGCAATGCAATCTAGCTAGCGTAACTTAAGAGATTGCGTCTAGTAAATTATCATAATTACTTGAGAGAGATTTATGGTAGATAGAGTGTTCATGATTGATAGAAACAACTAATCAAGCTATATGAAGTATCCGAGAAGTAAATTCACTGACGGGGGAAACCATAACCTTAGATCTGTATTACAATTGCTTACATCTTAGCGTAGTTAATCTTTAGTTTTAATCTTTAGTGTTAGTAATTTAAATAACCTCAAGTGACAGTTGAGTATTCTAACAACTTGCTTGATACGTAAATNGTCGAGGGCCTCAGAACGGCATCCTTGGTCAGGCCTGCATGAAATGAAGTTAGTGATGAATGAAGTACAAAAGGTGTATTAGAACACGAGAAAAAGGATCCTTACCATGGTTCTTAGCCTCCCATCTGCCCTTTTCCAAGTCACGCCATACACGTTCGCTGTGGGAGGAAGTCGAGGCTAACTTCTGAACCCAGTATTCGAGATCGGGGACTTCTTGGGGAATCCAAGAAATAACTGCAAAATAAATGAAAATGTTAGCCGGAGCCGAATCAGATACTAAGAATAATGTTCGATATGTTACTTACGATTTGGGTTCCACTCCTCGGGGAACGACATCTTCTCCTCCAGTATTATGTCAGGGGTCCTCACCCATATGCAACGACTCATCCAACCTCGATCCTTATCCTCGTCGATAGTCGAGAACAAGACCTTCGTTGCCCGGCGTTGAAGCCTGATAAGTCCTCGATAGATTCGAGGCCGGTACAACCACATGAGGTGACTTAGAGTAAACTCCAGTCCCTCGGCCTTGCTGGAGAAGAAGCGCAACATGATTAATATACGTCATA
The DNA here is from genome assembly GCA_005239525.1 of Nicotiana knightiana. Taxonomy (NCBI): domain Eukaryota; kingdom Viridiplantae; phylum Streptophyta; class Magnoliopsida; order Solanales; family Solanaceae; genus Nicotiana; species Nicotiana knightiana. The sequence goes on from ML369394.1 coordinate 1,780, forward strand.
GACAAGGGTGGATTTGGCCGAGGGTGACCTGATATCTTCTGCAGAAGTCAAGGATCACCGGGTCGATGGGACCCAATGTGAAGGAGTAAGTGTAAACACTTAAGAACCCCTTCACATATATAGTGATTCTATCTTCGGGAGCAGGGATTTTCACCACGACCTCGGGACCCCAGTTGCAGTCCCTCCTCATGGACTTGATATGGCTCTCCATTATCGAGCACATGTACATCGACACATGCTCACATCGGCCCGGTACCGATGAGGGGTTCTCATCCTTGAAGTCGGCTATTAGAGTACATGGACCGGGAACGTACTCATGAGGAGCCGGTTCCACCGGTGTCTTGTCACCGGCCGACCGGGAAGAAGCGGGGAGAGGGGCTTTTTCTTTTTGCGGTACAGTCTTTGAGGTTTTAGCCATTGATGTAAGTATAAAAAAGGGAAAGAAGGCAGAGAACTAGTGGTTCTGGTGGTATCAACGGTGACTTAACAAGCGGCGATAGAAAGGAGATGAGAAGGGTTAGGCTACTTAGAGACTTGATCAAAGCAAGAGTAAAGTTTGATTCAATGAAGGAGATGGTATTTATAGGCTCATAGCGACGGTTCGGTGGCGCTGGTGGACGATCACTAACTGACAAGCATTAATGATTTGGGGAACTGGACCGACGGGACATTTCGGTCACATCTATCGCTTACGTCACGAGGAAGACGTCATGATCGAGGTGCCAGAGAATCGAGGCTTAAATCGTTTCGTGTCGTTTTACTCTAAGAAATATGGGGACTATCTGTATACGATTGAAATCAAGTATGTCTGATTTCGTAGACACAAGGAACTGCCTCAAGAGAAGGCTCGTAATGGACCTGACTCGAGTTCGATGACAGATCATGGAACACGAAGATCAGAGTACTCGTTGAAGATCAAGACCGAACATGACCGACTTCAAGTAAGCATAATAATGAAATCTCGAGATATTAGGAACCGACCGAAGATCTTGGCGAAAATCCCGGGACAGATCGAATCAAGCAGTTATTGGCACCAATCATGAGATTTATTTCCGTTATGAGAATAGTACCTTATTTAGGATTCCTCTACTATATAAAGAGAAATCTCATTCATTTGTACCATCTATCATTCACTGATTAAAATATATACTTAAATCTATTTCTCTTATTGTTCATTGTTATTTGCTATTGTTCTTCACTGTTCTTATTATCGAACCTCGAGACCATATCGAATCGAGGTCGAGCGCACTGCTGAAACACTAGTTTGATTTACTTTATTGTCCAATTTATTCATTTAATTCACTGTTTATCAATTGGTATTGAATTGGATCACATATCCTTATAACCACAATACAAGTTTAATTATTACTCGAATTTTAGGGTAAACAGAGAGTTCTATAACAAATTTTTTTTATAAAGAGATAGAAACCATTTCTTACAGGAAGAGAAGTAGGAAACTAGGAAGAATGAATTAGAAAAAAGAATGAAAAAGAAGAGAGAGAGGAAAAGAAAAAAGAAAATTAAATTTTAGAAATATGTCCAAATAAACATTCATCACAGCAAAAAAATAAACAAACTATTTATTGCATAAGCTGGATGTTTGTTAGTGAGGAGGGCAATTGTGAATGAACAAACTAACCGGAATGACTTAATTGATAGCAAAAGACAAAGGACTATAAAAGTTGTCTATTTTCGATAACTGAAGGGCAATTTTAACCATTTTTTGTTAAATAATTAAAACTTTTAAAATTTGTGTTTCGACCAAAACTCACGTGACCGGTACGTGGTATACTATTCGATCTGAGTGAACCAACCCATATGATGCACCTTAGTCATATGCATGGAGAGTTGCGGAAGTTATTTGAAAATCATATACATTTTTAAATCAAAAGGAAATATTTTTTATACCCAGAACCATACCTGAAGCCTCTATCAAAGAATAAAACTAAACACTTGGGATAATTTCCAATTAAAAAAAAAGAAATAATATGATATCTACCACGAAATAGAAGTGATGTCTCACCGTAGCTCGGGAAGAGAGTCATCCTAGTCCTTTTCACTCATTACATGTCATACCTCATCCTGAAATATATAAAGTAGACAGGCCCCTGAAGGCCACATGGGCTGAGTACACTGTCACAATACTTAATAAGTTCCATAGATTCTCTCTACTCAAGTTCCTTGGACAAGACTATATTTATAAAAAATAAATACAACCAATATTTAATATAAAGCGGTAAGTAGTGCTATCAATTCATGTTCTTTCTTATTTTAAATGAAAAGACAAGGTGAAATATAAATCATGAGATAAACTTTTAACATATTTATACAAATTCATGGTTTTAATAAAAATATAAAATCTTTTCATTAACATTAACTCATTATTCGGCTCCTTAGGCCTAAATAAAAAAAATCATGTTTTGTCTTTTATCGGGAGTACTATACTAATATTGACATAATAAACAACAATTAGGCGATCGACCTAGCAATAAGTATTTGACCGTACTTATCTAGGCGACTTCCCGTAGTATCATACGAGTCAACTTAACCTCATTACATTAAGTAATGATCATTTTCCCTCAAAATAGGGGACTTTATCTCAAAACATCGGCTTAGCCTTGAAATTTATCCCTACACCGACATGTGTAGTTACATGGTAATGAACTCAACATTCGAACTAATTTCGGTAGTCTCCACTAATAACTCCTAAGATATTTGATATTCCAACAATAGATTCATAGTCTAGTAGCCTCAAAGGATCTATTTCTATCAAATTTATGACACTCATAACCAAACCAAACCATTTGAATAAAATCAAATAAATAACTCTTTTCGTTTTAATGCCTTTAATAGTTTAACATCTATCTTTTAAAAATACAACAAGCACTATTTCGTTTATCATATTTCATAAAAGATATACTTTCTCATAAAAATATATCTTCATCACTCGACATTTTATAGTCCCCTTAATGCATAAATTTTAATAGACTATATAACATTTGCCTTTTGTCAATTGATTTTTAAAATAAATTCTTATTAAACCACATGACACTTCATAGGTAACACAATTTAAAAACATATGGTGACATCCTTCCCTGCTTGTCCCCATAAGTACGGATGTACATTATAATCAATTTCATGTATTAATTCAAAATATGCTTTTAGAGAAATTTCTCATGAAGAGTGAGTCGTAATCAATCGCAAGTTACAATTCCTTACCGACATCCCTCCGTTAATTAGAATGCTCAAACATCTATAAGTCGATATCTACAATTAGTATTCCAATTCATATTCAAAAATATCTATCAATGTCTATTTAAGGCTCACAAGTTGTCTACAAGTCGACCATCCTAAATCGTCCAATAAATCCCATTTAGCTTATTTAATTCCCTTTTTATCATTTAATACTCCTTTGGAGTAATTAATGATTCTATATTTATACTAGTGGAAATCTAACGTATGGAAACAACTGCAAAACCATTGTTATAGATAGGAAAACCTCAAATATATTACCAAAAATATTGTATTGAATAAACCGGCGGCTATGGCTCAACGTCGCTGGAATGTTATCGATTCTGGCCACCGGTTGCGGCGGAGGAACTGGCTGTTGCGCTGTCGCCGCGTCTGATATCATGGTGTTCGTTTGAGGAGTTGGACCATCCATTATTAAGAACAATAAACCCTACAATCAAATTTGCACTTTTTGTATTCAGTCATTTTGATGTGTGTGCTTATACATGTGGGAGAAAAAAGTGTAGATGTGCGAGGAACATGTGACAATGCGACCGGTCATTTTTTAGAATTTGCATTCATTTTGGCAGTTTAAGGTCTTGGGTAGCTCCATATTACATATTATGACTTGCATGTACGTTCGGTCTTGGTTTTCGGGTGATTCGGGATTGATTTGGGAGAATGATTCTCAATTAGGAAGCTTTAAGTTGGAAGAATTGACCAAGTTTGATTTTATATATTTGACCTCAGATCAGAGTTTTGATGGTTCCGTTAGGCCCGAATGATGATTATGGACTTGGGTGTATGCCCAGATTTGCATTTGGATGTTTTAGAAGGTTTTGGCACTATTTGCAAACATTGGCAATTTGAAGGTTTAGAATTTCCTAAGATTGACCATGGTTTGAATTTATGGCTATCAGGTTCTGATTTTGATTTTGGGACTTTTAATAGGTCTGTTTTCTATTTGGAGCTTGTCCAAAAATTTTGGTGTCATTTGGAGTTGGTTTGAAATGATTCGGACGCTTGTTGCAATTCTAGAAATTCTTGAAGTTCATTGTGATTTTCATGATTTTTGTGTCAAATTTGTAGTTCTGGATGTTATTTTGATCGCGCGAGCTAGTTCGCATGATGTTTTTATACTTGTGAGAATGTTTGGTGTGGAGCCCCGGGGAGATCGAGTGAGTTTCCGACTCGTTTCATTGAGTTTGAGAGGTGCAGATTTTGTTGGTGTTCTTGTCTCGCATTTGCGACCACCGCATTTGTGAGTTTTCCCTCGCTTTTGTGAAGTTGACTGAGGCCTGCAGAGTTCGCATTTGCAAACTGCGGATCGCATCTGCGAGAATGGGCTGGGCTGGGAAGAGGTCGCTTTTGCGACCAACTAGCTGCTTTTTCGAAAAGGCTAGTGTTTGTATTCGCAACACTTTCATTGCTTTTGCGATGGGTTCAGAACTGTTCAAGCTTCACTTTTATGCTGGGTTCGCATTTGTGAACCTAGGTTGCAAATGTGACATCTGCAACTTGTTTACAACTAAGTATTTCGGGACTTAGCATCATTTTATGTAATGAGCCAAAATCCAACTAGTCGTGATGGAACCTAACCCAATCCACTAGGTAAGCTAATTAACAACAATCCGATTCAATTGATATTTAATGAGAAAAGAAATGATGAAATAATTGAACTTTTATACAACAACCCAAGGACTGGTAGTGCAAATCATGAGCTTCTAAGATTTAGAGTTTACAAAGCTAGTATGAAATAAATACATATGTTCGGAATATACATAAACAGATTAATAATTCTAAAGCTACCAAGAACAAGAGGCAGCTATAACCAGAACGCAGGTACATCTTCAATGCTAGCTCCCATCATACACACCAATATCAGCTCCAAAATCTGTACGCAAGGTGCAGAAGTGTAGTATGAGTACAACCGACCCCATGTACTTAATAAGTAACAAACCTAATCTTAGGTTGAAAGCAATGAAGATCTTGGGCAACAGTCTGAGTCCAACACCAATATCCAACAACTAATAACAACATAATAAAAGTAGTGCAGGAAATAATTCAAGGATAGGATGCTCAGCTCGTTCACAATTACAAAAAAAATAGGCATGATTTTCAAGTATAACAGTAAGAACCAAATCTTTCACCAAAATCACAAAAATATGAGTAAGTCAGAAATTTGTGATTTCCCCAAAAACTTTCAACAACAGATAAGAAGTTTCAATCTCAAATAGCATGAGGAAACTACATCTCTATGCCTACATGTCAATGTGTACGTGAAGTCACAAATGTCCCAAAATCGTGACATGAGGAAATGCATCTCCATGCCTGTATGTCAAATATGCATGTCAAATGCAATGCATCACAACGATGAACTCATGTACTCACACTCTCATAGTACTCAATATCACTACCTCACCCTACCACTCATCACGCTCAATCACTCAGCACTATACGGTACCTGCTGTTGCGCGCAACCCGATCTCATCATGAATTAATAGATATTGCACTCATTGCTAGTATGTTAGACTCTAGAGGGGCGGATCCTTCCCAAGCGCTAATAAAACCTGCTACGGCGTGCAGCCTGATCCTATCATGAATCAATAATACATGTTGCGGCACGCAGCCCGATCCCATCATGAGTCAATAGTACCTATTATGGTGCGCAGCCCGATCCCATCAATAACACTAACAAAAAAGCCCTCGGCCTCAGTCAGTCATCAATCTCTCTAGTCTCACGGGCTCGCAAATCTCATGCCAATCAGCCCAAACAATGATAACATGATATGACAACAAATGATAACAGAGACTAAGATATGATAAGCAAATGAATGAATATGACTGAGCATGTTAAGCAAATAACTCAACAGCAGAAATGACCTCAGTGGGTCCCAAAAGAATAAGTACATGGCCTAAACATGATATCTATCATTGATCACAGCTTAATTACTCTAACACATAGGAATTTCATGGATAGAAACAAGATAGATAGCTACACAGTACCACATAATCAACCGATTCGCAATTCATCTGGTGCACGCCCACACGCCCGTCACCTAGAATGTGTGTCACCTCAACCACAAACACGTAACACGTATAATCAGGGGTTCATACCCTCATCACCAAGTTTAGAAGTTTTACTTACCTCGAACAAGCCGAATCCAATACTGAGCAAGCAAACAATACACTAGAAATTCCATCCTACGCATACCGACCTCTGAATAGCTCAAAACTATCCAAAAGCATTTCAATAACATCGAATAATTCCAAAGGAAACAATCCCAATCAATAAAGGTTTAATCTTTATTCAATATCCTACACCTCGGAACCCAACAAAACTCACAAAATCTGACAACGCATTCAATTACGAGTCCAACCATATTAGTTTTACTCAAATCCGACTCCGAATCGATGCTCAAAACTCATAATTTCACTTTATGAAATTTTAGTAAAAAACTCCCAATTTCTCTTTTGTAATCATCAATCAAATGCCAAAAGCAAAGACATATTCAAAACCAATCAGAGAACACTTACCCCAATCCATATAGTGAAATGTGCCCCAAATATTGTCTCAATCCGAGCTTCATCGCTCCAAATATGCTAAAATGGCTGAAACCCCCCAAAATAGAGTACTTATAATCACTGGATGAATTAATGAATCATGATCGCAGAGATATCATCGCGATCGTGAAGAAAGAAAAATGCACTGCCCGTGAAATACTCTACACGATCGCAGAACAAGCTTCGCGATCGCAAAGCACAAAATGATCATCATCGAAAAATCTCTACGCGAATGCAGCCCCATGCTCGCGAACGAAATGAGAAGTCATGAAGACCTGCCCAAGCCAGCACTACGCTGCGAACACGTACACACTTGCAAACGTGATGCTCAATTTCCTGCAACCTACGTGAACGCGGACAAATATCCACGAACGCGAAGAAGAAATACTCTGCTCCAGATATTATCCTACGTTATCGCACCTCCTATTCGCGATCGCGAAGAACGTTTGGTGAACCAAACATCAACAGAAACCATGTAACGACCCGACCGGTCGTTTTGCATTATCGGACCTTTTCCCCTAAATGAAACTTCTCATAGCAGCTTATTATGATTTATGACTTGCGGGACTGGTGGTCCGGGATTCGAAGGTGTTTAGAGTGCTACAGGAACAATTGGTTCCTTAAGGTTGGCCTTTAAGGCCAAGTTTGACTTCGATCAACATTTTGGAGAAACGACCTCGAAATCGAGTTTCGTCGGTTCCGGTAGCTTCGTGTGATGATTTTGGACTTGGGGTGTATGTTCGGAATGGGTTTTTGATGACCCGGGGGAATTTTGGTGCCCAATATTGAAATAAGAAGTTCCTTAAGTTCATATTTTGGTTTGGGACGTATTTTTATGTTATCGAGGTCGGAACGGAATTTCGAGACCGGGAATAGTTCCGTATTGTTAATTATGACTTGACTGCAAAATTTGGTGTCATTCCGAGTTGTATAGGTCGGTTCGGGCCATTGTTAGCAAAGTCTAGAAAACTTAAAGTTCTTAAGTTTGGTTCTTGGGGTTTGGAGGTGTGATCTTAAGTTTTAGCATTGTTTTGGGTGTTACGAAGGCTCGAGCGAGTCCGTATTATGATTTGGGACTTGTTGGTATATTTGGACAAGGGCTCGGTGGGCCCAGGTACCTCCCGGGCACCTAACAGGGCTAAAAACCAGCTAAAATAACTGCTGGTGCACCTGTTCTGGTGTGACCGCAAGTGCGGTTGCCCAGTCACAGGTGCGGGACCACTCCTGCGGTCCCAAGCATCGCAGGTACGACCCCTAGTGGTCTGGCCAATCCTTGCAGGTGCGGATAAAGTTTCGCAGGAGTGGAGCCGCAGGTGCGGTCTCCACTCTGAAGGTGCGGGTCCAGGTTCCCCAGTCCATTTCCGCAAGTGTGAGCCTTTTCTTGCAGGTGCGAGACCGCTTGTGCGGTCCTCGAGCCGCAGGTACGAAAACACTGTCCAGATAGTGTGTTTTTATACACGGGTCTTAACACATTTTTCTCATCTTCTTCTTCTTCCTTGGGGCGATTTCCACCATTGTTGAGGGGAAAACGACCTGGTCACTTAAGGTAAGTAAAATCTACTCTAATATTAGCTTCATGCATGGATTATAAGCTAAATTAACTACCTAAATTACTGAAAATCAAGAATTGGGTAGTGACCTAGGGCCTTCGATAATTTGAGAATTTACCCGTCAATTGGCTATGAAATCAAGTGAAAATCGTATATTAGTGATCCTTAGGCTATGGGTGAGTGTTTCCTTCGATAATTATTGGAATCCGAGCTTGCGTGCCCGGGGTCGAATTTTTGAATTTCTTCAAGAATGGTGAATTTACTAAATTAGTAGGGGAATTTCCATACTTTGAGCATAAATTAATGAATTTGTATAACTTTTGGCTAGTTTTGAGTCCTCGGGTTTAGAGTTTGGAGTTTCGGGCGTGTTCTTGGTCCGGGAAGTGAATTCGACACGAGGTGAGTCTCCTTTCTAACCTTGTAAGAGGGAATTGTCCCCATAGGTGATTATAAATGGTGGGTTTTTCCTTATTTGCGGGGTCTGCGTACGCACAAAATGACGAGAGTCCGTGCGTAGCTACTATTATGCCTTGTCGAGTAGTTTTGGACTCACAAGCATGATCTATGTGTTGTATTTGATATCTTGTATATGGATTAAGTAGCCTAATGTCCTCGAATCTCATATGTGAAGGCCTAAGGGGTTATGCTTGAAGTTGATATCTCTAAAATTCTCACACTGTTAGTATGTTCCCTGCTAAATTATCTGGAAATCTCCTGCTAATCATGAATTTATATGGGAACCCGAGTCGTATGGATGATTCGCGAGCGGGGTAGCCCTAATATCTTATTAACCCGAGTCGCAGGTATGATTCGCGAGCGGGGGTGGTCTTGATATTATATTAACCGTGTCGCATGTTCGATTTGCGAGCGGGGCAGATAGATGCATCTATGGTTCGGGCCGTCCAAACCTCGGCAGTGCATATTTACTTTTCACGTCGTAATGACCGTATGCTGATAACATGTTATATGTTTTGGTAATTTGTGAGAAGCCCTGTAATTGCAACTGTTGTTTTCATGAAAAGAAAGAAGGATAAATAACTTGTATGCCATGGAAAAGGATGGCGTGAGGGTAGTAGTGATTGTTATTTGATGCTCATTTGCTTATTACTGTTCATTACTACTACTACCGGTTAGCCTGTACTCATTCCAAATTGTCTGACCCTAGTAAGTATCACGTCGACCTCTCGTCACTACTTCTTCGAGGTTAGGCAGG
>ML369401.1:700-35220 GCA_005239525.1 Nicotiana knightiana
AATTAAATGAAGATTAGTTGATTAAATGCCTAAAGTTGGCTTTCATACTACTTACTATGTTTAAGTCATTAAATCAACAATTTAATTAAACTTAAAGGAGGTTAGTCAAACCAGTTTCCTTAAACTTAGGTTAATTTAATTAAACTAAATGAATCTGCCTTAGTTCATTACCCTCAAACTACTTGTTTTAAATAGATTTTATGTTTAGTTACATACTTTAAGAAGCTACCTAGGTTAATTTCTAGATTGAAGAAGTTGGAATCATTTAAATGTGAGTCTAAGTGAAACAATTATTCTTAAACTTAGTTAATTGATCTTAACTNCTTGAGTTTGACTTATTGCCGAATTGCTTAATCAATTTAAGCTCAAATTGACTCCCATTTTGAATTTCAATCAGTAGTCAATTGAACTAATTGGTTTAAACAATTTCATTAGTTGTAACTAGGCTTATTTATTAACTCTTACTCACTTTAGTGATTAGTCCTACGAAACTGAACTTTTGAACTATTTTGATCCTTCTAGGATCTTAGTTCGATTAAAGAAAGTTAGTTAGGTTAATAATTAGGTAATAAGTAAATTTATTCTGATTTAATTAATTTGTAGCTAAACCTTGTCGCCTTATTAAGGGTTAATTAATTTCAGATTGATCAATTACTTTAAACTTTTTAGACTTAGGTCAATTCACTGTTATTTAGTTCAAATGTATAGTTAATTAGTTGTGTATAATCATCTAATTAGACCATTATTTGATCGATTGAAACTAAAGTCTAAGCCACAAGTAAGTAAACAAACAGAAAGTATAAGTATAATTAATATAGGCTTGCCTATCCAACAAAACTAACAATTCAACTAAAACGAACATCATGTTAATTAAACAGAAAGGCTCATGAACTCCTAAAATCAGATTAGTACTCAATCTTTAAAGCGAGAAACTTAATAGTCGAGGAAAAATGGGGAAAGAAGGAGGGGGGAAACAGTCTGGGAGGAAACAATAGTCCCCAACCAGTGAACAATTTGGACAATAAGGTATAGATTAGGTACGCATGCATATTTAGAACTAAAACGACCAAGAAGAGAAGATATTCAACAAAACTAAACTCGAACCAAAGATTTTAAGCTAATCGGCTAAACATAGCATAAATGCATTTTACAGATCTAAACTAAGTCAAGAACAAACAAATGCTATAAACATGTGTCAAACAGTGAGGCATGCAGTTTCATTTTCTTTCTAAAACTGAAGCAATATCCGGAAAAAAAAAGATAAAGGGGGGAAGGGATACCAGTGGGGTGCTAACAAACTCCGGCAGGGTTTGGAAATGATCCAAATCCACATGAATCAACAGGTCTCATAAAGAGTTGTTGACTCATGTGGCTTTGAACCATTAATTGTTCCGGATCGGCCTGGTAATAGGAAATTAGGTTTCCTGCCTTTCCTAGATTTGAAATCGAAGGGATTCGAGTGGGTTTTTAAGGAAGCTGATGGTGGGATGGGGGTAAGGGGGAGGAGAGGATCATAAGGTGAAAGTTTGGGGGTGATTGGAGAAGGCCCGGTGGCCGGATGACGGTGGGATTCTGGGGCGGCTAGGGTTTAGGTGTTAGAGTTCGAGAGAGATGAAGGAAACGGGGGCGGCTAGGGTTTAGGTATGAGGTTGGGTTTTAGATTGAATGAGGGTATGGGGTGGGGTTCGGGCAGTTAAATAATAAAAGGGTTGTCAGTTCCCAGCCGTTGGATCAAGGATAGATCAATGGCTGGGGTTGAACTTTGCCTAAAACGGCGTCGTTTTGGTTAAGCTGGGGCAGGCCGGGTAAGGGATTTGGGCTGGGCTGTTTGAGTGCATAGAAAATAGGGGTTGGGCCTGAGTCTTTCTTGGCCCAGGTCCGATTTTATTTTCTTAGTTAATTAACTTAATTATTATAATTAAATTAAACTCTAACTTAATCAAAAAATGTAGCAATTAATTTCAAAACCTTATTTTTCATATATTTACATATTAATTAAGAATAAAATAACCAATTATATATTCTTAATTAAATCTATGATTTATCGAATAAAAAGATTAATTTTTATAGTAATTAGTTATTAAAAACTACATTACGTTAAATACTCGTCATTTGTCTATTATTTAATTAATTATAACTAATAACTTCATAATGCAAAATTTTCAATGATTTTGAAAGATGAATTATGGGTATGCAAATAATTCACAATTAATTACTGAAAAACCAACCAATATTCATAAAATCAATTGATTTATTGGGATTTTTATAGGACGATACGGCGAGTAAAAATCACATGCTCACATCCCCGTCTTCAACTTCAAATTATATTAAAATCGCGTGTTAAAATTACGGGTGCATTTCATGTGGCGTAATTTCAATATGTCCAAAAACAAACAAGTGCACGCCATCGTGTCTTGTTTCAAGATAAATCCATAAATATTAAAAGTGGCTAAAAATTGAAAAAGGTTAAAAAGCACAATAGGATTAAATAATGTACATGATTAGATAATTAGGCCAAATATTAATAGTTAAGAAACCGTGCTAGAACCACGAAATTCGGAAATGCCTAACACCTTCTCCCGGGTTAACAGAATTCCTTACTCGGATTTCTGGTCGCAGACAATTTAAAACAAAGTCAAAATTTCCTTGGTTTGGGATTTTAAAAAAAAATGGTGTCCCGGAGCATCGTCTAAAATCCGGGTGGCGACTCTAAAATAATAATAAGTCCCAAAACCGAATAATATCACTTTAATTGGAAAAACTCCCTTATTACCCTCATTGGTGAAAAATGAGGTGTGACAATATGCTCGTTGGGATCTGTGGTCCCGTTATATTTTGGGATGTCGGGCATCCGGAACTTCTTCGGAATGGTCTTTGGAGCCGCACTCGGTGGGAATGGTTTCTGTATAAACTTCTTCGAATCCAGTCCCTTCAAGACCGGGGATGCTCCCGGGATCTGTTCGACCCTCGAGTTGTAGGTTTCCATATCGTTGTCCTCTATCTTCTTTTCTTCTAACTCAATCCTCTTGGTGAGTTCCTCGAGCATTTTCATGATGGTGGGGTCAGTTACCGACCCATTGTTGCTTGATATCCTGGGGGTTGGCTCGACTCGATGAGTTATTTCTGGTCCCACTCCGCTCGGAGTCTTTTGCTGACTCTGCAATTGAGAGATGGCTATCTGTTGCGCTTGTAATATCTCAAAAATTACTTGGAGACTAACTTCTCCATACCCTTGACCCTGTGTTCTTTGGCCACTGGGTTGAACTTCTCCACGAACACTTTCTCCAACGTCCGTACCCAAATTGGTGTTTATAGCATGTGTGAGCCAACATCGACTTGGTTGGGAATAGGTGATACCTTGGGGTTGAGCGGTGGCACACCGACTGCTGAAGCTGTTGCATTATTTTCTCCATGGAATCCGAGGCCATCATTACAATGTACTGGTGCGTTTTCTAAGTTCGACATATTTTAGCTTGAAATCAAAGAATCTTGGACAAGAAAAAGTGTGAAGAATAACGCGTGTTATCAGAAAACTAGCACTAAAATAATCACTATTATATATAGCCCCACGGTGGGGGCCAAACTGTTTACCTCAAAAATTGGTGTTAACAATTATATTTGATTTGTGGTTCTAAAAATATGTGATTTATTTCAATACTCGTAACTAATCAAGAAATTTTAGGTGTAAATAAGGATAATACGATAACCAAACCAGTGTTGTTAAAGGAACGGGGGCCTCGAGCTCAATAGCATCGGGGTCTCGAGGTCGGTTAGTAGTAATGAGGTAGGAACAATAAAATTGAAGAATAATCTCGAGCACAGTAAACGAGAAAAGGAGAGTAGAATGTTCTATAGCAGTGAATGATGCCTTTACAAATGATTGGAGTCCCTTTTACATAGGAGGGGAAAATACATCCTTATTTATAGTAAAAAATACTATTGGTACAGCTGTATAACCGCCTGGTACGGATTTGTACGAACCAATCCTGAGATTTGTGCCTTGACCTATATGCCCTTGAGAAATTCTCGTTTTTTCTTGACTGTCATCGATTTTGCACTGCCTCGAGGTAGGTCGTGTCCGGCCTTCGATGTGCTCTCTCGAAGTGTGCATTCTGATATTGGGCTCGAACTTTACTTCGAGTCTTCCGAGCTCGGGCTCGGCATAACAGACTTTGAAATCGGACTCCTCCGATTTTGGTCGTATACAAATCTCAACATGAAATGAAATACAACGTATATAACATGAAGGAACTACCAGTATAACTTGAGGAAACTAAATACCACGTATTCATAATTTTCTACGAATCTTCTACAAAAGAATAGCTAAAGAACTCACAAAAATCGGAATAATATAATAAAGTGCAACAAGTAATTTAAACACAATAAATGCATGTTAAACATGAAACAATGAATTTATACGATTAATAAAGGTACAAACATATAGCAGGCAAGTAGAAATTGAGCGACAGATGAAAAAATCAAAAAAAGTAACAATTAAATCACGGATATCAAGTAAGGTATGTATAACAAGTAAGATCATATAGTAATCAAAGCGTGTAAGAAGAGATAACATGGAATAAGTGATGACACAAAGGTAAATAGTCCAGTCCACATGCTATAACCATGAAAACATATTATATACTCATCACATTGCATATACGCCGCTCACACACATAATCCACGTAACAAATAGATCAAAGAGTCCTAATTACCTCTAGTCAAAGTTAGACACGGTACTTACCTTTTTCCATAGCCAAATAAAATTTCAACCAACGCTTGTCCTTCCGAACAACCCTCCAAATCAACCGAATATAGCCAAACATCATTTAAACAATTCAAAATATGTTTTAGAAACTACTCACAAATGAACAGGGTTTAATTTTTATCATTATTGAAAACTTCAAAAAAAGTCAATCCTTGGGTCGCTTGGCCGAAATCTGATGTTCGGACCAAAATTTGATTACCCATTCACCGCGAGCTCGATTATGTAATTTCTTTTGAATTTCGACCTCAACTTGAGGTCAAAATCTCAATTTTATAAAATCTCAAAATTCTACCCAAACCCCTCTTCCTCCGGTAAAGATAAAGAATTTCCCTCGGAAGCCTCCCTAGACTGGGATAAGAGCTAGACTCTGATAGGTCTCTACCTCTCCGTCGACCTGTAGTTGTCTTCTTTGTATTTTCTTTCTGAACACTTGGATGCAAGGCTCCCCTTGAATATTCACCTCTTCCTTTGGAAGATTTACCTCGACCTCGTGATTGTAGCACTGTCTGTATATGCAAAAAGAAACTTGTCAGTTGAAAGTCATGTTGCAAGAAATTAAGAATGATATAACTATGTGAGGACATCATAAGAGTAGTGATGTTTTAGTAGTACATCATGTAGTAGAAAAAGGCAAAGTGCGGTCCGCATATTTTGTAGTGAAGGACGTAAACTAGAACTGCAGACCGCACAATTCCACATGCGGGCTGGACTTAAGCATAGTTGTGCTGGGTATTCAAGTGATTCCTCTATGGTTGACAGTGCAGAGACCTTCTATGGGCGCAGAATTCAACTGCGGTACCCACAATTAACTCTGTTGTCCGCACTTCAGATGCTTTGAGATCAGGTGTCTGATTATCAATGTGGACCAAATATGCGGCCTCACAACAAAATACCTTATCTTCGGAATCAATTGCAGTCACTGTTTCACGCTAATCAATTGATGATGCCTAATCTCTTGGGTGTTCAACACAACTAATACACATAAATCAATCTTTTCCACTTTTCTTTATTAAAATTTTCTAGTATATTTTTAGAATTTCCTTTGTTTGTGTTCCCTGTTGGTAAAAGTGGGGTGGGGTTATATGTAAAGCCATGATTACTTATGTTTAGAGTGAGTCTAGGATGGGATTACACTGAAATAAGTTATGATTGTTTGTTGCCCATGAGATTCAACTGCTTATGTTAATTTGTGTTTAGTGTCGGCCGAATTGGTTGGGGAATGTGCATTGTGCTTCCTATATGTGCGGTTCACACATTATTTTTGCGGCCCGCATGATTGACTGAGCCAGCTGTGAGCATCTCAAATGTGTGAGCTTCACTTCAATTGTGCGGACTGCAATTGTATTTTGCGGATGCAAAGACAGTTTTGCACTGCTTATCAGGGAACCTTTTCTCTAACACATGATGTCACAACCCAAAACTCTAACCAGTCGTGATGGAGCCTATCGACGATATTAGGCAAGACTATTTTAAAAATACTTCAAATGTTTCACAAAAGATAAACGGAAAAGCTTTTATATGACAGAGTTTTCATAAAAGATGAATTAAACTCAAAATACAACGCGGATAAATAGCCCCAAATATCGAGGTGTCACCAAGTCATGGGCATCTAAACAACCAGTCTAAGAACAGTGTCTGCAAGAGTCTTTATCTAAATGCCAATACATAAGAAAGATAACAATTAAGGAGAGACAAGGACTGCGAACGCCAATAGCTACCTTGTGAATCTCCGATACTCAACAATGCACGAGATCAACGTCCTCCGTGACCAGAAACACCTGGATCTGCACATGAAGTGCATGGTGTAGCGTGAGTACAACCAAATCAATAAGTAACAATAATAAATAAGGAACTGAGAAGTAGTGACGAGCGATATAATTACAATTCATTTCAGTAATTTAAGCAATGAAAGTAGACATGATTCAATTCTGGAAATATATGTCAAGTCAGTTGCACATTTACTATGTTCAGATAACACCGGATACAATACTTCCAGAAGTTCATAACAATGACATAATTCAGCTAGTGCAGCAACAAAGGAAACAAATGCAACCTCTCAGGGTAACAATCACTCAAGATCTCAATAGCTCAACAACTCGACTCTAAGCCCTCAATACTCACACTCAATAGGTACATGCGCTCACTGAGGGTGTAGATACTCCTACAGCCCAAGCGCTATAATCCGCACGGACAACTCACATGCTGCATGGACAACTCACGTGCTACAGTATCATATCAAGATCCGCATAGAAAACTCATGAGCTACAGTATAAGTATCATGATTCGCACGGACAACTCACATGCTATGGTATCAATACCTCACGAACAGGCCCTCAGCCTTACCCAGTCTTCAACCTCTCTAGTCTTACGACCCTCAGTAATAAAACGGAATCAGCCCAAAAGAGTGTGATATAATGTATCAACAGGGAATGAAAGTGACTAAGGTATAATATGCAACAAATACTATGACTGAGTACAATAACAATAAGTAGGAAGGTTCAATAGGTATCACGACCGCAGGGGGTCTTTACAGCACCAACACATAGCCTAAGCATGATTTACTATCAAGTTTCTATAACATAAGAAGGGCACATAGCTAACAACAATCTTATTCAACCACTAAAGTTTTCACATAATGGACCAAGTCCGAATTCTCACGGTGCACGCCCACACGCCCATCACTTTGCATGTGTGTCACCTCCTAAGTACTCACATAATACAATAATCCTGGGTTTCATACCCTCAAGACAATATTTAAAATTGTTACTTACCTCAAACCGCACAAATCTTACTCTAAAATGCCTTTGCCCCTCGAATCAGTCTCCAAATGCCCCGAGTCTAGCCACAAGCAGTGCAATATAATTAATATAGGCTAAATCCACAAGAAAAACACAAGATTATAAGCCAAAATCATAATAGGCTCAACCAGCCCCCGGGCCCATGTCTCGAAATTCGAGAAAAGTCACAAAACCCATAATCCCATTCACTCAAGAGTCTAACCATATATAATTTATCAAAATACGATACCACTTGGTCATCTAAATCCCCAAAATTCACTATCCAATTTCCCTAGCCCTAAACCCCCAAATTTCACCACAACAACTCACCAACTAGGTGTAAAATCAGTGGGGAAACATCATTTCAGTAATCACTTCAAAATCCTTCAAAATCCGAGTTCAAAATAGTGAAAATGGTGAAAATTCTCGAAGTCCCGTATTTATATGTTCTGCCTAGGCTTTCCGCACTTGTGGCTAAAACTCTGCTCCTGCAGTCCTGCATCTGCGGTGAAAATACCTCTTATGCGGAAGTCACTTGAACCCCTTAGGGCCCGCACCTTCACTCCAGGTTCCGCACTAGCGGACGTGCATATGCGGCCCTAACCTCGTCTCTGCGGAATCACTCACTCCTAGTTGTCCCCGCACCTGCGTCCTCTTGTCCGCATATGCGCTACCGTAGGCACGAGAAATTCTTTGCACCTACGACCCATGTCCTTTCTTTCCTTTTCCGCATCCACGGCCTTCATCTCCACTTTTGCGGGCTTGCACCTGTGATGAAACTTCCGCATACGCGATAAAACGGCTGAGTCCAAACTTCATCAGTCTTCCAACTCCAAAACTTGGTCTGTTAACCACCCGGAATCAACCCCAGGCCCCCGGGACCTCAGCCAAACATAAAAAGAAGTCTTATAGCCTAATATGAACATAGGCAAACCCTCAAAACATCCCACCCAAAATCATCTGAATTCAGATCTATGAATCTGAAAAACCTAAAATGCTACAACAGTCGACTTCGAACAATCCAACGGCTCGTACTTTCATGAGTCAATTGCTTTTTACTAGAGCGATTGATACTTGAGGGTTTGATCCGTTTTCAAACCCCGCCTAAATTCGGCCAAGGTTCGACAACCTCCCATTTTGCGGTCAAACATTTTTTACGGGTTTTCTTCTTCTTTCTTTACTTTTTCTATGAAATATCAAAACGAAAACAATGTTAAATCCTGTTCTCTTTAACTTCTGTTTATGTTAGGTTGTTTTCATTATTTCGAGTATTTGTGGTTTCTCCTTGTTCTTTATTTGGATTATATGTTATTTTTTGTATTTAACCCTAAACTATTTTTGTTGATTTACCGTTGGTTGCATTAATTTATTCTGTCCATGAACTCTTCTTCTCTTTGATGTATTGGTACGACATTGACACCTGAAACCATGCTAGGTATTGTAGTTCTGTTTTGTCTCCTTGTCCTTAATGATCTGCCTCTAATGGATTGCTAAAAGAAAAACTAGGTTAATCATGTTTCTATTAACTTCTAATTTATATTAGCTTATTATGTTATTCAATTGTTATATCAAGTACAAAGGAACTGAACTTGTTATAACTGTTCTTAGTCGATTCAGTTTGTTCCATTAGTGTCGTCTTGAATTAACAAGCATATCTTTTAGATATCAGAATGATCGACCAAGTTTGAATTTTTCTTTACTGATAAAACAAGATTCTGTCCCTTTTTATATGATTAGGTTAGGGTCATATTATGGTGTGAATTTCCTCTATGATTCCATGATTAGACTATCTGTTATGTTCTCTGCTTGCTCTTGATTCATAATTAGTGATTAGATAGCCGTTTGAACGCATTGTTTCTCAAGCATAATTTTCTTTGATTATTTAATTGATTAAGAAACTAGTTAATCCTATGCCTCAAGTCTAACATAATTAACAACGGTTTGTAAAAAGGATACATGTTAATAATACCAACTTGGGATATTGACACCCTGAATAACCAGCCAAGTCTAAGGTACTAATTAAGATAATTAACTACGTTTGATCAATTAATGCAAGTCAACTAACCTAAGTAAGAAAATCAAGTTTATTAGTCTTAATTACACTAAGATATAGTTAATAATACTCATCAGTATTAATTTAACTAAGAAACCTGATTGAGGATAATTAACTAGAGTTAATAATAACCCAAGTAAGTGACCCTGGTTACCTAATGGTAAATTCAGGGACTCTAAGGGGTACATTCGGTAACTCAGTTTAGGAAATCAGGCTCTTAAGGTTAAAAGGATATTTTGCTAAAGAGGAAAGTTCTAGAATAAGGGCAGATGTCCCAAAGATAGGGTTGACAGATGCCCTATGTACTATTGAGTGATGTTTTTAAGTTTTCGATAGGGAATATTCAAAGAATATCTCATTCCCAAATATCCTATAAATAGACCCTCTTTTTAGAGACGAAGGGGTTACATTTTTTACACTTTTTGAGCTGCTGGAATACAGAATCCTTCATATTCAGAAATACTGTTTCCATTTAAAAGGTTTTGAAAAAGAAGAGTACTATTAGAAAAATCTGATTTTCTTTTGGAAAACAAGTTCATAAGTAGATGGCCTAGTTCAGTTGTTGTCTTATCTTTTCTGAATTTTGGGTTTCTGGAAGTTTTCCTTCAAACATTCATACTCAATATTTCTGGGTGTATTCTTGCTGGACTGTTTGTTATTCTTTGGGGTTTCTGTTTGTTGTTACTGATCTCTCTTATTTCTTGCTGTTCTTTTTCATCCTTGACCTTTATTTGGTCAAGTCTCTTTGTTGTTTCTGTCTTAAAAGGTATGTATTAACTCATCTTTTCTTATTAAAATTTCTTGAACTGGAATCTTCTTCTTCTTCTCCTTGCTTAAACTAGCTGTCATTGATGAATGAGGTTATCTCTTCTTCTTTATGTAAATGTGACTGTATAGATGTTTATTAGCATATTAATGAACCGGTGAATGTGATAAATACTGTTTTGTTGTTGGTATTTCTTTGCTGAAATATTCTGTATATTTCAGGCCAAATGTATATAAATATGGTGAATACTCATAGTTCTATATTAAAAAATAAGGCTGCACTAAGGTGTAGAATCTGACCTTCTCTATTGTCAGATTCTCTCTATAAGTGTGCAGAAAATATGCTTTCAATTGAGTCTCTTTGGTTAATCAAGAGATTCAACAAGCAAGTCTCTAGATAGGTTAGTATTAGTACTAGGGTAGATGAATTTGACATGTTAATGGTCAAATTCACCCCATGATAGTGCACAAAGTAGTATAAATGGCTGCACTTCACCCTTTAAAGAGTATACAACATGTGGTTAAGAAGGGTTGTAGATGCCGTATTCCGGCCTCTTCCCAAAGTTGGTCCAGATGGTACTCCTGCAACTCGTACCTCCGAAGGGGAAGAATTCTCAATCACCATCATATCGACGGGGTACCATTTGTCCTTACCATTCCGGAGAAGAAGGGAACGAAACGGAGGATTGCGGGACCCTCAAAAGGACCGTGGAAATCCTTATAGAACAAAAGAAAGTGGTGTTAAGGGACGAAGAAGCTCCCAATGTGACGTAAAATCCACTGCCCACTCACAATCATGGGCCCGTCATCGACATGATTTTAGAGGACCAGGATTTTGATCCACCTCTAAAGGCCATCATCGCTATCGCAGATGTGGAAAGAAAGCCCAATGCGGCACCCAAACCAGTCAAAGAGATTAAGAAGAGTAAACCCGTCCCCCAGGTCCCCGAGAAGGCTTAGGCCGAGACAAATAGGGGACCCTCTGAAGAGGCTGTTCTTTACGTCCCCAAGGCACCCAGGAAGGAACAAAGTGTTTTGAGCCCTCCCAGGAGGTTACAATTCAACAAGGCAATAATGAGAGGCCCAAAAATGTACATGTCGAAAGGGACGTATGTGGTGCGGGGGCATATAATTTCACCAAGGCTGAATGAGCCCGTGGTTATTAGCCGCGCGTCGCAGACTCCTATGAAGAATACTACTGCCGTCCCTTGGAATTACAAGAAGACAGTGGTGACGTACAAAGGAATAGAAATTAATGGGGAAACATGTGATATAAACTCATCAGAGAAATACCTCAACTTGGAAGAACTGAATGAACGCAAGCAGAAATGATTCCCGCCTAAAAAGCCGATCAGTGCCGGAGAGGCAGAATAATTCTTCAAAAAAATGAGAACTGCTTAATACGCCACAATTGAGCAGATCAGAAACTCCCCCACTCAGGTCTCACTTCTAACCTTGTTGATGAATTCAAATGAGCATCAGAAAATCCTGATCAAGACATTTAACGAAGCATATGTTCCGGCTGAGACCACGGTTGAGAAAATGGAAAGAATGGCAGAGTGATTGTTTGAAGTCAACCGGATCTCATTTAGCAGGAATGACTTGCCCCCGGAAGGGGCTACCCACGACAAAGCTCCGCATCTAACTGTTAAATGTGAAGGTTACTATGTGAAAAGAGTTATGATGGACGGTGGATCTGGGGTTGATATTTGCCCTCTCTCGACCCTACAAAGAATGGAGATAGGGACTGAGAGAATTAGTCCCAACAATGTGTGTGTCCACACATTTGATGGTATCAAGAGAGACACGATCGAGGAGATTGATTTGGTCTTGACAAACCACCCTGCCGATTTTGAAGGGACATTCCAGGTCATGGATATGGATACTTCTTGCAACTATCTCCTGGGAAGGCCTTCGATCCATGCAGCAGGGGAAGTTCCATCTACTCTCCACCAGATGGTTAAGTTTGAATATGAAGACCAAGAAATTGTGGACCATGGGGAAGACGAGCAATATATTTACAGGGACCCGTCAACCCCATGCCTGGAAGCAAGAGAGGGAAGCGAGCACATAGTCTATCAGGCTTTCGAGATTGTGGTTCCGGACCAGCATGAAGAAGGAAATCTGTGCCCTCAATCCTTCTTACCAAACGCATCAAGTATGGTCGCCAACGACATGATTAAACATGGGTATACACCTAGAAAAGGGCTCGGGTTGTCCTTGCAAGGTATTAAAGAGCCCATCACTTTGCCTGCGAATAAAAAGTTCTTTGCCATAGGGTTTCAAGCTACTCCCGACGATGAATGATAGGCTGACCAATATAACAAAAATGTTTGGGTATTGCCTAAGCCAATCCCATACATCACCGCATCATTTGTCAAGCCAAAATACGTGGAGGAAGAAGAAGAGGCTTTCACGGCCGAAGAAATCGAAGAAATATGCAAAGCAATGAGACAAATGTTATATGAGGCCCATATGGTCCAACCAGGAGAAGGCTGCAGCACTGCTGAAGTGCAGTATATGGGGCCTGACGCCAAGTTGCAAAATTAGAAGGCTACTCCATTCCCTGTCAGGCGGGAGTCCCGGTAGTCCAGCTTTTGCTATACTTTCTGCACTATGAGTTATTTCAGTGTGTAACCCAAGTCTTTTTAAATTCTTTCCTTTAAATTACTATGTAAACCCTCCTATGTTCAAATTCAAAGAAATGAAATCAAAATTTCATCGTCTATTATTCTTTCTAATTTTTGTACTTTTCTTATTTTTTAGTCCTAGTAATGCGGCTTTAAAAAACATGACATGCTTGCGAACTTCATGCTCTGATCTTAATACGCCGTCTAACCTTGTAATAATGAATCAAGAACTGGAATATGACGAAGAAGAGTCTTTTAGGGAAATAAATCGAGAATTGGAACAGTTCGAGAATAAGCATAAGCCAAACTTAAATGAAACGGAACCCGTTAACTTGGGCAATGAAGAAGAGATTCGAGAAACCATGATAAGCGTCCACACGAATGAAAAGAATATGGACGTCTTGATACAACTCCTATTTGAATTCAAAGACGTGTTTTGTTGGTCCTACGACGACATGCCCGGACTAAGTATGGACTTGGTGGTACACAAATTTCCAACCTACCCCGGTCTTCCATATGTCCATTAAAAGCAAAGGAAATTTAAAACGTACATGAGTGACAAGATCAAAGAAAAGGTCGCTGAACAACTAAAGGCTGGAGTAATCCGAGTGGTCCAATACACCACCTGGCTGGCCAATGTGGTTCCGGTGCCTAAAAAGGACAGGAGGTCCGAGTATGTGTCAACTACCGAGATCTGAATAAAGCAAGTCCCAAAGATAATTTTCCACTACCAAACATACATATCCTAGTTGACAAATGCACCAAACACGAGGTACAATCTTTTGTCGATTGCTATTTCGGATATCACCAGGTGTTGATGGATGAAGAGGATGCAGAAAAGACAGCCTTCACTACACCCTGGGGAACATACTGTTACCGGGTCATGCCATTTGGTTTAAATAACGCTGGGGAAACTTATATGAGGGCCATGACCGCCATATTCCACGACATGATGCATCAGGAGATCGAGGTGTCCGTGGGTGATGTGGTCATTAAATCAAGGACCAAAAGTGACCATGTGCGGCATCTGAGGAAATTCTTCAAACGCCTGCGCAAATATGATTTGAAATTAAACCCAGCCAAATGCGCTTTCGGAGTTACATCCGGAAAATTACTGGGATTTATAGTCAGTCGTAGGGGCAGTGAGCTGGACCCGACAAAGATAAAATCTATTCGGGATCTCCCACCCCCAAGAACCAATAAGGAAGTCATGAGTCTGTTGGGTAGGTTGAATTACATCCGCAGGTTCATCGCGCAGCTGAACTCCACATGCGAGCCTATATTCAAGCTGTTGAAAAAAGATGCAGCCATCACAGACGAGTGCCAGGATGATTTCGACAAGATCAAGGAATATCTGTCAAATCCTCCAGTGTTAGTCCCACCAGAACAAGGGAGACCTATGTTCCTATACCCGAAGGTGCTAGAAAATTCATTTGTGTCTGTTCTCGGGCAACACGATGCAACCGGGAAGAAAGAGCAGGCCATTTATTACTTAAGGAAGAAGTTCACAAGCTACGAGGCCAAGTATTCTCAATTAGAAAAAGAGTTGTTGCGCTCTAACTTGCGTTGGTCAGAAGCTCCGAATTATTTATTGGCTTATACCACCTACCTCATCACGAGGCTGGATCCTTTGAAGTACATATTCCAAAAGCCAATGCCCACAGGGAGATTAGAAAAATGGCAAATCTTGCTCACAGAATTCGATATTGTATATGTCACTCACACAGCTATTAAATCTCAAGCATTGGCCGATTATCTAGCTGAAAATCCGGTTGATGATGAATACCAACCCTTGAGCACTTATTTTCCGGATGAAGAAATAAACTCCGTCGAAGAAATCTCAGAAGGCGCTGACATCTAGCTGAAAATCCGGTTGATGATGAATACCAACCCTTGAGCACTTATTTTCCGGATGAAGAAATAAACTCCGTCGAAGAAATCTCAGAAGGCGCTGACATCTAGCTGAAAATCCGGTTGATGATGAATACCAACCCTTGAGCACTTATTTTCCAGATGAAGAAATAAACTCCGTCGAAGTAATCTAGGAAGGCGCTGACACCTGGAAAATTTTCTTCGACGGAGCAGCCAATTCAAAAGGTATTAGGATAGTGGCGATCTTGATTTTACCCACAGGACAACACTACCCTGCCACGGCCCGCCTCCGTTTCTTTTGCACGAACAATACTTCTGAATATGAAGCTTGTATAATGGGCATGAACAGGGCCATTGACATGGATGTAAAAAAGTTGTTGATCATGGGGGACTTCGATTTGATCAATAAGCAGGCTCAGGGAAACTGGGAAACTCGAGATGTTAAACTCCGTTCCTATAGAGAGCATGTGAAGAATCTTAGTAAAGATTCAAAGTCGTCGAGTTCAGATATATTCCTCAGCGCCCCGTGAGTTAGCCGATGCGCTGGCCACCCTAGGTGCAATGCTGCCCTATCCGGGTAATGTTCGCATAGACCCATTAGAGATCCAAATCAAGGAAAGACATGGTTATTTCAACACGTTCAAAGTAGAACCCGATGTCCAACCATGGTATCATGATAGTAAAAGATTTTTCAAGACAAGAAAATATCCCGAGCAAGCCAACAGAGACCAAAAGAGAACCATCTGAAGGCTCGCCAGCAGTTTCTTCCTAAGTGGGGAAGTACTGTATAAAAGAACTCCCGATCTAAATCTATTAAGATGTGTAGACGCCAAAGAAGCCGAAAGGATCATGAGCGAGGTCCATTCAGGAGTATGCGGTCCCCACATGAATGGGTACGTCCTCCCAAAGAAAATCTTGCGGGATGGATATTGTTGGATACCCATGGATAAATATTGTTTCGGTTTCGTCTGGAAGTGCCAGAAGTATCAAATACATGGCGACTTATTCCATGCACCACCATCAGAACTGTATCCTATGTCGGCACCCTATCCGTTTGTTGCCTAGGCAATGGATGTCATTGGGCCAATCGAGCCAAGGGCCTCAAACGGGCACAGATTCATTTTAGTTGCTATCGACTATTTCACGAAATGGGTCGAGGCTGTCACGTTCAAATCTGTCACTAAGAAAGTGGTGGTGGATTTCGTGCATGCTAATATCATCTGTCGTTTTGGTATCCAAAAAACTATCATTACCGATAATGCCGCAAATCTAAACAATAACTTGATGAGGGAGGTATGTGAACAGTTCGAGATAACACACCGCAACTCGACCGCTTACCGGCCCAAAGCCAATGGCGCCGTTGAAGCAGCAAACAAAAACATCAAGAAAATTGTCAGGAAAATGATTCAAACATGCAGGCAATGACATGAAAAGCTGCCTTTTGCATTTTTAGGATATCGCACGACCGTGCGCACATAGGTTGGAGCTACCCCTTACCTATTGGTTTACGGTACTTTAGCTGTAATACCCGTAGAAGTCGAAATTCCTTCTCTTCGGATTATTGTCGAAGCATAAATTGAGGATAATGAGTGGGTTAAGACCTGACTGGAGCAATGAAACTTGATTGATGAGAAAAGAATGGCCGCAGTGTGCCACAGACAATTATACCAGAAAAGAATGGCCTGTGCTTACAACAAGAAAGTGCGACCTAGGAACTTCGAAGTAGGGCAAGTCGTTTTAAGACGTATCCTCCCGCACCACGAAGAAGCGAAAGGAAAATTCGCCCCATACTGGAAAGGTCCATACATCATAAGCAAATTGCTACCAAAATGAGCATTATACTTGGGGGACATCGAAGGAAATGACCCCGAAACGACTGTCAATGCTGATACCGTCAAAAGGTACTATGTTTGATCCTCTATATATTTTCAAATGTTCTTCGGTTGGGATGACGAAGGCTTTCATTCTCGCTACCCAAACACCATTAACCCTTTTGCAAACCCTTTGAGCCAGTTACTCTTCTTTTATTACCCTCTTTAGAACCCGAAACTGTTATTGGAAAACAAAAAAAAGAGATGTTGAAAAAAGTAACAAAAGAAATGATGAAATGAAAAAAAGAAGAAAAAAAACAAAAACAAAAGTTTCCTAAACTACGTTTGACTTGATTCCGAAAGGATACGCATGCAGCTTCTCCCTGGGGTTCAGTCACACCAAAATAAAAATCCACATTTCCCCAAGAGTTTAAGCTGGGGCAGATGTAATAATATGTTTGGTGATAACATCGCCGGAGGGGTTCCAAGGTTCTAATTCAATACAAATTCTTTCCACCAAAACCCTGTTCAAGTCCTTCCGATCAATTGGTAAACATGCTTATAGTTGGAGGATACAGTGTAGAATCTGGTGCAAGCAAATGAGAGAAACAAAATGAGAGAGTCTTATCGGTGAAAACCCACACGGGCACCGTGAGGCGACGGTAAGTAGAGAAATTAATAATGAGAGAGTCTTGTTAGTGAAAACTCACAAAGAGCACTACAAGGCAATGATGAGAAGAGAAATGAGAGAGCTTAGTTTGTGAAAACCCGCAAAGGGCACCACTGATTGAAAAGGATAATAGGTAACTGACACGGACGCAGTCCGGGGCAAGGTTTCTCAATCTCGAGGTAATAGTTGTGATGAATTTCGGAGAGTCGGACGGTTTACACGGATCAGGAATCCAGTCCAAAGGGCATGTCATGTTCATTGAAGTGCGCATGCACTCTAGATAAATCATTCTTTCCTTTCCCCGAAAGGGACACCTCTTATTTAAATTCGTTGTCCGTTCTGTTGTTTTTTTTTTTTTTTTTTTTTTTTTTTTNAGAAAGGATGGAAAGAGTGATTTACAGGGCTCTCATTTAGCAGGGGCCAATATGCAAAAGGCACCCAGCCTCGTCAGGGGCATCGAGTCGATCCCGACTAGCCGAAGCGGCCGATACTTCAAACTCAAAGCCGTGAAAGGAGGAAATCAAATTGAAGTGCCTATAAAGGCGATTGAAGTTAAAAGGTTGAGCCCCGCGTGGCTAACCATCTTGGCATGGTTTGAAAATCCGAAATATTCCAAATGACCTAAAGTTACAGTTGGAAGAAAAGTCAGATATGAAAAGCCAATAAAGGCGAAATAAAGCTGGATAGGTTAAGTCCGACACGACTAACCGTCACAGCACAATTTGAGAGGCCAAAACTCCTCCCCAGTACTCTGGAAATCCAAAAGAAAAAGCAAGTGAAAAGCCTAAAAAGGCAAAATAAAATATTGGGTCCCACGTGACCAATCGCCATGGTGACATCTGGAAATCCAAGGCCCCCGGGATCAGAGATGAAACCCAATCCCCAGCAACAAAACAAGAAAGCAGGTGGTTGAGATCTTCATCAAAAGAACTGAGATCAAGCAGTTAAAAATCAAGGCCGCAAAACCAACCATCGTTTCAAACTAACAAATTATTTTTTCTTTGAAAATAGGAAACATGTGAAAAAGTAACCATGCAAAAAGCAGGTGCAATCAAAAGGAATTGCGCAAGAGCTAGAAGGAGCATTGCAACATTGACTCCAAAGAAAGGGACGTTTCCTCCAAAAATCTTTTCCCGCATGCCAAAAAAATAATAATAATAAAATAAAATAATTAAAAAAAGAGAGAAAAAGCAAAGAAAAAGAAAAAGAAGAAATGAAGTTGAATATGATGCAATCCTAAAGTAGCATAGGGTCCTCAACCCCTAGCCAAACATTTTCCAACCAAGGATATCCCAGTCCTCAGTTGATGCCAACATAGGGTCCCACACCAAAGCAGACACCGGCATTACCTGTTGATCTTTTTTCTGACAACAGCATAACTTGTTGATCATTCCCTTTTTCCCAAACAACATAACCTGTTGACCTTTCCAGACACCGGCATAACCTGTTGATCTTCCTGACAACAACATAACCTGTTGATCATTTCTAGACATTGGCATAAGCCAGTGATCTCTTCCTCGGGCAAAGGCATAACCTGTTGACCTTTTCAGACACCGGCATAACCTGGTGCTCTATTCTTATCCTGACGATGGCATAACCCGTTGATCATTTTCAGACACTGGCATAACCTAGTGATCCTCCAGACACTGGACTAACCTGGTGATCCTTCTGATGACAGCATAACCTGTTGATCATATCTTGACGCTGGCATAACCCAGTGATCTCTTTTTTCCTAGGAAAAAACATAACTTGTTGAACTTTTCCGACACCGGTATAACCTGGTGATCTTCCTGACGAAAGCATAACCTGTTGATCATTTCCAGACACTGGCATAACCCAGTGATCTCTTCCCCGGGCCATGGAATAACCTGTTGACCTTTCCAGACACCAGCATAACCTGGTGATCTCTTCTTTTCCTGACAACGGCATAACCCATTGATCATTTTCAGACACTGGCATAACCTAGTGATCCCCCAGACACCGGCATAACCTAGTGATCCTTCTGACGACAGCATAACCTGTTGATCATCTCTTGACACTAGCATAACCCAGTGATCTCTTTTTTCCTAGGAAACAACATAACTTGTTGACCTTTCCAGACACCGACATAACCTGGTGATCTTCCTGACAATAGCATAACGTGTTGATCATTTCCACACACTGGCATAACCCAGTGATCTCTTCCCCAGGCAATGGCATAACCTGTTGACCTTTCCAGACACCGACATAACCTGGTGATATCTTATTATCCTAACAACGGCATGACCCGTTGATCATTTCCAGACACTGGCATAACCTAGTGATCCCCCAGGCAACAACATAACCTGTTGACCTTTCTAGACACCAGCATAACCTGGTGATCTATTCTTCTCCTGACAACGACATAACCCGTTGATCTCCCTTCCCCAGGAAACAACATAACCTGTTGACCTTTCCAGACACCAACATAACATGGTGATCTCTTTCTTGACCACGGCATAACCCGTTGATCTTCCCCCAGACACCAGCATAACCTGGCGATCTTTTTTTTGGCAACAACATAACCTGTTGATCCTTCCCCAGACACCGACATAACCTGGTTATCTTTTCTTGATGACACCATAACTTGTCGACCTTTTCCAATATAGGGACTCCAATCCCTAGTTAATTTCACCTTTTAGGTATAGGGTATCCACCCCTAGTCTGCATTCACTCCGGGTACACAATTCCTAGCTTTTTATTGTTTCAATAAAAAAGTAGCATAGATTTTATTACAATAACTAACAAATTTTCCTAGTGAAAATTGGGACAGAAAATTTCATTCGTTTGTTTTGACTTTTGTGCAGATTACGGTTATAGGACATTGGAACTCGAGACGACCAAAAGAAGAAGTTTCGATCCAAAAAATAACAAAAAAACAAAAAAAAAAAGAGGAAAGAGAAGATTGAATCCAAAAGTGCACAAACGGAGAAGATGTTGACTATTCAGGACGAGATTGAAGTCATCCGTCCATCATATCTTTCTTTGAGGAACGACAAGACAAAACCAGCACCTGCGACTAACAAGCATCAGGACCCAGGTCAGCGTCAGCAAATGATCAAGACTCAAGACCAAGTCTTAGATAGGAATCTTGAATTTTGCAGCTGATAGGTTTTAGTTAGCCCTTCGTTTTGTACTTGGGTGTAATAAGGAGATCAACCGCAGTAACAGCAGCAACCGCAGTGAAAATACAGTTACTTGGTAGTCCCAGCTACCAAAACCTAAAGAACTACACTAACCTGATTCCTTTATAGCCAAGGACATGTAGGCAACCTTTGAAGCAGGGTTCGGTAAAACTTTTCAAAAACGCTTCACAATGGAACATATTAATAGGTAAAAGTCGTTTATTGCTGCTCACTTTGTCTTTGCCCGAAAACTCTTGCCCGAAAACTCTTCGTATTTCCGAGCAAAGAGGGGCAGCTGTGAGCATGAGATTTTTACTCGCCATATCGTCCTATAAAAATCTCAATAAATTAATTGATTTTTATGAATTTTTCTTGATTTTCAGTGGTTAATTGTGAAAGATTTATATTTTTTGCATCTCCATAATTCATCTTTTAAAATTTTTGAAAATTGCATCACTATTATCAAGGAATTATAAAGTTATAATTAACTAAATAATAGACGAATGATGATTATTTAATGTAATGTAGTTTTAATAACTAATTACTAAAAATTAATCATTTTTATTCAATAAATCATAGATTAATTAGGAATATAAAATTGGACGTTTTATTCTTGATTAATCTGTAAATAGATGAAAAATAAGGTTTAAGTTAATTACTACATTTTTGGATTAAATTATATTTGAAATTAATTAGATTAATTAGTTAAGAGAGCCAAAATCAGAATTGGGAAAAGAAATACCCAGGCCCAATCCCTATCTCTATACACTCAAACAACCCAGCCCAAATCCCATAGCCCACCGGCCTACCCCTACACTACCCAAACGATCTCGTTTCACCCTAGAAGTGATCCCAACCGTTGATCAAAGAAAATCAAACGGCTGGGAACTCCCAACCCTCCACTATAAAACTGTACAAACACTAACCACTCCCCCATTCCATCCAAAGCCTAACCTCCCCAAACCCTAGCCGCACCCTATACCTCTGTCTCTCTCTCCTCTGTCTCAAGAAACCCTTGCCGCCCTAGGTTTCCACCGCCTTCCGCCACTGGAAATCGTCTACATGGTGGCGGACCTCCACCAAATAGCACCAAACATTCATCCTATAATCCTCACCCTTCCCTCAATCACCTCCCGTCATGGATTCCACCAAAATCCCACCCAAAATCATCCGATTTCAGATCTAAGAATCTGAAAAACCTAAAATGCTACAACAATCGACTTCGAACGATCCAACGGCTCGGGCCTTCATGAGTCAATTGCTTTTGACTAGAGCGATTGATCATGAGGGTATGACCCGTTTTCAAACCCCGCCGAAATACGGCCAAGGTTCGACAACCTCCCATTATCCGGCCAAACATTTTTCTACGGGTTTTCTTCTTCTTTCTTTATTTTTTGTATGAAATATCAAAACAAAAACAATGCTAAATCCTGTTCTCTTTAATGTGTGTTTATGTTAGGTTGTTTTCATTATTTCGAGTATTTGTGGTTTCTCCTTGTTCTTTATTTGGATGATATGTTATTTTCTATATTTAAAGCTAAATTGTTTTTGTTGATTTACCGTTGGTTGAATTAATTTATTCTGTCCATAAACTCTTCTTCTCTTTTATGTTTTGGTACGCCATTGATACCTGAAACCATGTTAGGTATTGTAGTTCTATTTTGTCTCATTTTCCTTAATGATCTGCCTCTAATGGTTTGCTAAAAGAAAAACTAGGTTAATCTTGTTTCTATTAACTTCTGATTTATATTAGCTTATTATGTTATTCAATTGTTATATCAAGGATAAAGGAACTGAACTTGTTATAACTGTTTTTAGTCGATTCAGTTTGTTCCATTGGTGTCGTCTTGAACTAACAAGCATATATTTTACATATCAGAATGATCGGCCAAGTTTGAATTTTTCTTTACTGATAAAACAAGATTCTGTCCCTTTTTATGTGATTAGGTTAGGGTCATATTATGGTGTGAATTGTCTCTATGATTCGATGATTATTTTGCTTAGACTATCTGTTGTGTTCTCTGCTTGCTCTTGAATCATAATTAGTGAGTAGATAGCCGTTTGAACGCAATGTTTCTCAAGCATAATTGTCTTTGATTATTCAATTGATTAAGAAACTAGTTTTTCCTATGCCTCAAGTATAACCTAATTAATAGCGGTTTGTAAAAAAGATACCTGTTAATAATATCAACCTGGGCTATTGACACCTTGAATAACCAGCCAAGTCCTAGGTACTAATTAAGATAATTATCTAGGTTTGATCAATTAACGCAAGTCAACTAACCTATGTAAAAGAATCAGGTTGATTAGTCTTAATTACACTAAGATCTAGTTAATAATACTTATCAGTCCTAATTTAACTAAGAAACCTGATTGAGGATAATTAACTAGATTTAATAATAACCCAAGTAAGTTACCGTATTACCTAATAGTAAATTCAGGGACTCTAAGGGGTACATTAGGTAACTCAGTTTAGGAAATCAGGCTCTTAAGGTTAAAAGGGTATTTTTCTAAAGAGGAAAGTTCTAGAATAAGGGCAGATGTCCCAAAGATAGGGTTGACAACTGCCCTATGTACTATTGAGTGATGTTTTCAATTTTAGATAGGGAATATTCAAAAGAATATCCCATTCCAAAATATCCTATAAATAGACTCTCTTTTTAGAGATGAAGGGGTTACATTTTTTATACTTTTTGAGCTGCTGGAATACATAATCCTTCCCATTCATAAATACTGTTTCCATTTAAAAGGTTTTGTAAAAGAAGAGTACTATTAGAAAAATCTAATTTCCTTTTGGAAAACAAGTTCATAAATAGATGGCCTAGTTCAGTTGCTATTTTCTCTTTTCTGAATTTTGGGTTTTTGGATGTTTTCCTTCAAACATTCATACTCAAGATTACAGGGTGTATTCCTGCTGGACTATTTGGTTTTCTTTGGGATTATGTTTGCTGTTGCTGATCTCTCTTCTTTCTTGTTGTTCATTTTCATACTTGACCTTTATTTGGTCAAGTCACTTTGATTTTTCTCTCTTAAAAGGTATGTATTAACTCATCTTTTCTTAATGAAATTTCTTGACCTGGAATCTTCTTCTTCTTCTTCTTCTCCCTGCTTAAACTAGCTGTCACTGATGAATGAGGTTATCTCTTCTGCTTTATGTAAATGTGACTGTATAGATGTTTATTAGCATATTAATAAACCTGTGAATGTGATAAATACTGTTTTGTTGTTGGTATTTCTTTACTGAAATATTCTGTATATTTCAGGCCAAATGTATATAAATATGGTGAATACTCATAGTTCTATATCAAAAATAAGGTTGCACTAAGATGTAGAATCTGACCTTCTCTATGGTCAGATTCTCTCTATAAGTGTGCAAAAAATATGCTTTCAATTGAGTCTCTTTGGTCAATAAAGAGATTCAACAAGTAAGTCTCTAGATAGGTTAGTATTAGCACTAGAGTAGATGAATTTGACTTGTTAATGGTCAAATTCACCCCATGATAGTGCACAAAAGTAGTATAAATGGCTGAAATTCACCCTTTAAAGGGTATAAAACATGTAGTTAAGAAGGCTGTAGAGTAAAGAATCTGAACCCTTGTATGGTCTAATTCATTCTCTAAAAAGGCCAAGAATAGTCAAAGTGTCGAAATGAATACTTGTTGAAGTACTGGTATGGTTGTTAAGAATGTCAGACAAGGTTGCATCTCTTGGTTTGAATTAGACTCCCTCTTATAGTCAGATTCAATCTAAGAAAAAAAATGCATAAAACATGTTGCCTTTCTTTCTGATGAACCTGTGATTACTTGTCAAAACCTGGTGGTTCATCTATGTGTGATTATAACAGTAAAGTTAGATCTTAAAGGTTGCTGTGATTAATTCTATATCCATGAAGTCATAATAGAGTCATTAGCTAGCATTAAAGGGTA
The DNA here is from genome assembly GCA_005239525.1 of Nicotiana knightiana. Taxonomy (NCBI): domain Eukaryota; kingdom Viridiplantae; phylum Streptophyta; class Magnoliopsida; order Solanales; family Solanaceae; genus Nicotiana; species Nicotiana knightiana. Next base: position 25,113 of record ML369401.1, read on the forward strand.
GTGAATCTGACCCTTTAAATGGTCAAATTCACCCCCATAAGATGCTTATATATGTTGGTTTGGACGACCTAGATCTTATGTCACTATGGGAGCAGCATGTAAAGAGTCGAATTTGATTTCTGTAATGATCAAATTCATTCTTTTACAGTGCATATGAGTTATGTATTGTCCAGTTGGGACTAAAAGCTGAAGAATACAAATCCTAAAAGCATGAAAATTGCTGGCTTTCATAGGAGCAACAGCTAACCTTGTTCTTTTTATTTTCTTCTTATTATTAGAATTTGTATATTTAATTAAGAACAATGTAATCATTCAGTTTTATTCATTTTTTTCCTAAAATTTGAATTTACATTCTATCTATTCTGAAAATGACATTACGCAAAGAACGTATGTGAAATCGATAAAAACACTTCACTGGATATCGAAAAATGGTTGTCTCAAAGTTCAGTTAGAGTTTCGACATAAATGAAGTCAGTAGATTATCTTCCGTCTATTTTGTGTCATATAAATCTACGAAAAATCAATGTATACATGTGTGAATTTTAAGGCTTTAGAAACATGAGATCATGTTGTTTTTAAATTGATAAGAATCATTGTCTCAAAAATTAATAAGATTGCCTGTGGTTCGATCTTTTGCTAGAAATAATATGAGTTCTGAAAGTAGCATGATTTTGCCTTGCCAACCTATTTCAAAATTAATGAGTATTTTGGATTTATGTTTAGGTCGCCTAAAAAATAGAAAATCCGTTGTGTTATGCTCATAAGTGTATATATGAATGAATATGTATTTTGATTACCATATTTCCTGTTTATTCATCAGACTGAAAAGTAAAGATTATCAGGACTTAGTTGGATTTCCTAAACTAGTGACCTCCCTATAAATTAGCAAAAATTAGGATTGGCCAAAAGAGTGAAATGTTAACTTGGGATAAATATGGCAAAACCCCAAGATTTGTGTCCTTTAGAATTTAAGCTTAAACAATCTTCCACGTATCCTTTAGGTTGAAAAATACATCTTTAAGTTGAAATTTGGGAAAAGAATCAACTATTATCTCAAATTACCATAAACTACACTCGGGAGTGGCAACTCATCCCCCGACCCTCACACCAAACAACTAATAAAACGCATATAGCAACCACGGGTGCATTTCATGTGACGTGATTACCATGTGTTCAAAAACAACAAGTGTACGTCATCGTAACTTGTCCAAGATAAATCCATAAAACGTCCAAATTGATTAAAAATAAAATGTTCCTTCAAATAGAAAACATAAAGAATAATCAAATATTGCCTAAAATAGCACTATAAAAACCTCACGACCATAGTCTTGAGTACGTAATCTACACTCGGGTGCGACAAATCATGTCCCCGTCTTCAACTTCAAATTATATTAAAATCGCGTGTTGCAATTACGGGTGCATTTCATGTGGCGTAATTTCAATATGTCCAAAAACAAACAAGTGTATGCCATCGTGACTTGTTTCAAGATAAATCCATAAATATTAAAAGCGGCTAAAAATTGAAAAAGGTTAAAAAGCACAATAGGATTAAAATATGTAGATGATTAGATAATTAGGCCAAATATTAATAGCTAAGAAACTGTGCTAGAACCACGGAATGCGGGAATGCCTAACACCTTCTCTCGGGTTAATAGAATTCCTTACTCGGATTTCTGGTCGCAGACAATTTAAAACAAAGTCAAAATTTCCTTGGTTTGGGATTTAAAAAAAACGGTGTCCCGGAGCATCGTCTAAAATTGGGGTGGCGAATCTGAAATAATCATAGGTCTCAAAACCAAATAATATCACTTTAATTGGAAAAAGTCCCTTATTACCCTCACTGGTGAAAAATGAGGTGTGACAATATGCTCGTTGAGATCTGTGGTCCCGTTATATTTTGGGATGTCGGGCATCCGGAACTTCTTCGAAATGGTCTTTGGAGACGCACTCAGTGGGAATGGTTTCTGTATAAACTTCTTCGAATCTAGTCCCTTCAAGATCGGGGATGCTCCCGGGATCTGTTCGACCCTCGAGTTGTAGGTTTCCATATCATTGTCCTCTATCTTCTTTTCTCCTTATTCAATCCTCTTGGTGAGTTCCTCGAGCATTTTCATGATGGTGGGATCAGTTATCTACCCATTGTTGCTTGATATCCTGGGGGTTAGCTCGACTCGAGGAGCTGTTTCTGGTCGCATTCCGCTCGGAGTCTTTTGCTGAATCTGCAATTGAGTGATGGCTATCTGTTGCGCTTGTAATATCTCAAAAATTACTTGGAGACTAACTTCTCCATACCCTTGACCCTGTGTTCTTTGGCCACTGGGTTGAACTTCTCCACGAACACTTTCTCCAACGCCTGTACCCAAATCGGTGTTAATATCATGTGTGAGCCAACATCGACTGGTTGGGAATAGGTGCTACCCTGGGGTTGAGCGGTGGCACACCGACTGCTGAAGCTGTTGCATTATTTTCTCCATGGAATCCGAGGCCATCATTACAATGTACTGGTGCGTTTTCTAAGTTCGACATCTTTTAGCTTGAAATCAAAGAATCTTGGACAAGAAAAAGTGTGAAGAATAACGCGTGTTATCAGAAAACTAGCACTAAAATAATCACTATTATATATAGCCCCACGGTGGGCGCCAAACTGTTTACCTCAAAAATTGGTGTTAACAATTATATTTTATTTTTGGTTCTAAAAATATGTGATTTATTTCAATACTCGTAACTAATCAAGAAATATTAGGTGTAAATAAGGAGAATATGATAACCAAACTAGTGTTGTCAACGGGGGCCTCGAGCTCAATGGCATCGGGGTCTCGAGGTCGGTTAGTAGTAATGAGGTATGAACAATAAAATTGAAGAATAATCTCGAGCACAGTAAACGAGAAAAGGAGAGTAGAATGTTCTATAGCAGTGAATGATGCCTTTACAAATGATTGGAGTCCCCTTTACATAGGAGGGGAAAATATATCCTTATTTATAGTAAAAAATACTATTGGTACAGCTTTATAACCGCCTGGTACGGATATGTACGAACCAATCCTGAGATTTGTCCCTTGGCCTATATGCCCTTGAGAAATTCTCATTTTTTCTTGACTGTCATCGATTTTGCACTGCCTCGAGGTAGGCCGTGTCCGGCCTTCGATGTGCTCTCTCGAAGTATGCATTCTGATATTGGGCTCGAACTTTACTTCGAGTCTTCTGAGCTCAGGCTCGGCATAACAGAGACTTTGAATTCGGACTCCTCCGATTTCGGTCATATACAAATCTCAACATGAAATGAAATACAACGTATATAACATTAAGGAGCTACCAGTATAACTTGAGGATACTAAATACCACGTATTCATAATTCTCTACGAATCTTCTACAAAAGAATAGCTAAAGAACTCACAAAAATCGGAATAACATAATAAAGTGCAACAAGTAATTTAAAGACAATAAATGCATGTTAAACATGAAACAATGAATTTATATGATTAATAAAGGTAGGAACATATAGCAGGCAAGTAGAAATTGAGCGACATATGAAAAAATCAAAAAAAGTAACAATTAAATCACGGATATCAAGTAAGGTATGTATAACAAGTAAGATCATATAGCCATCAAAGCATGTAACAAGAGATAACATGGAATAAGTGATGACATGAAGGTAAATAGTCCTGCCCACATGCTATAACCATGAAAACATATTATATACTCATCACATTGCATATACGCCGTTCACACACATAATCCACGTAACAAATAGATCAAAGAGTCCTAATTACCTCTAGTCAAAGTTAGACACGGTACTTACCTTTTTCCATAGCCAAATAAAAATTCAACCAAGGCTTGTCCTTCGGAACAACCCTCCAAATCAACCGAATATAGCCAAACATCATTTAAACAATTCATAATAAGTTTTAGAAACTACTCACAAATGAAAAGGGTTTAATTTTTATCATTATTGAAAACATCAACAAAAGTCAATCCTTGGGTCGCTTGGCCGAAATCTGATGTTCGGACCAAAATTCGATTACCCATTCACCCCGAGCTCGATTATGTAATTTCTTTTGAATTTCGACCTCAACTTGAGGTCAAAATCTCAATTTTATAAAATCCCAAAATTCTACCCAAACCCCTAATCCTCCGGTAAAGATAAAGAATTTCCCTCGGAGGCATCCCTAGACTGGGATAAGAGCTAGACTCTGATAGGTCTCTACCTCTTCGTCGACCTGTAGTGGTCTTCTTTGTATTTGCTTTCTGAACACTTGGGTGCAAGGCTCTCCTTGAATATTCACCTCTTCCTTTGGTATATTTACCTCGACCTCGTGATTGTAATACTGTATGTATATGCAAAAAGAAACTTGTCAGTTGAAGTCATGTTGGAAGAAATTAAGAATGATATAACTATGTGAGGACATCATAAGAGTAGTGATGTTTTAGTAGTACAACATGTAGTAGAAAAAGGCAAAGTGTGGTCCGCATATTTTGTAGTGAAGGACGTAAAATAGAACTGCAGACCACACAATTCCACATGCGAGCTGGACTTAAGCATAGTTGTGCTGGGTATTCAAGTGATTCCTCTGTGGTTGACAGTGCAGAGGCCTTCTATGGGCGCAGGATTCAACTGCGGTCCCCACAATTAACTCTGTTGTCCGCACTTCAGATGCTTTCACAGAAGGTGTCTGATTATCAATGCAGACCAAATATGCGGCCTCACAACAAACATACCTTATCCTCAGAATCAATTGCACTCACTGTTGCACGCTAATCAATTGATGATTCCTAATCTATGTGGGTGTTCAACACAACTAATACACATAAATCAATATTTTCCACTTTTCTTTATTAAAATTTTCTAGTATATTTTTAGAATTTCCTTTGCTTGTGTTCCCTGTTGGTAAAAGTGGGGTGGGGGTATATGTAAAGCCATGATTACTTATGTTCAGAGTGAGTCTAGAATGTGATTACACTGAAATAAGTTATGATTGTTTGTTGCCCATGAGATTCAACTGCTTATGTTAATTTGTGTTTAGTGTCGGCCGAATTGGTTGAGGAATGTGCATTGTGCTTCATATCTGTGCGGTTCACACATTATTTTTGCGGCCCGCATGATTGACTGAGCCAGTTGTGAGCACCTGAAATGTGTGAGCTTCACTTCAATTGTGCGGACTGCAATTGTATTTTGCGGATGCAAAGACAGGTTTGCACTGCTTATCAGGTAACCTTTTCTCTAACACATGATGTCACGACCCAAAACTCTAACCTGTCGTGATGGAGCCTATCGACGATATTAGGCAAGACGATTTTAAAAATACTTCAAATGTTTCACAAAAGATAATCGGAAAAGCTTTTATATGACAAAGTTTTCATAAAAGATGAATTAAACTCAAAATACTAAATAGCCCCAAATATCGAGGTGTCACCAAGTCATGTGCATCTAAACAACCAGTCTAAGAACAATGTCTGCAAGAGTTTTTATCTAAATGCCAATACATAAGAAAGATAACAATTAAGGAGAGACAAGGATTGCGAACGCCGATAGCTACCTTGTGAATCTCCGATACTCAACTACGCACGAGATCAGCGTCCTCCGTGACCAGAAACACCTGGATCTGCACATGAAGTGCAGGGTGTAGCGTGAGTGCAACCAAATCAATAAGTAACAATAATAAATAAGGAATTGAGAAGTAGTGACGAGCTATATAATTACAATTCATTTCAGTAATTTAAGAAATGAAAGTAGACATGATTCAATTCTGGAAATTTATGTCAAGTCAGTTGCACATTTACTATGTTCAGATAACACCGGATACAATACTTCCAGAAGTTCATAACGATGACATAATTCAGCTAGTGCAGCAACAAAGGAAACAAATGCAACCTCTCAGGGTAACAATCACTCAAGATCTCAATAGCTCAACCACTCGGCTCTCATCCCTCAATACTCACACTCAATAGGTACATGCGCTCACTGAGGGTGTAGAGACTCCTACAGCCCAAGCGCTATAATCCGAACGGACAACTCACATGCTGCATGAAAAACTCACGTGCTACAGTATCATATCAAGATCCGCATGGAAAACACATGAGCTACAGTATAAGTGTCATGATTCGCACGGACAACTCACGTGCTATGGTATCAATACCTCACAAACAGGCCCTCGGCCTTACCCAGTCTTCAACCTCTCTAGTCTCACGGCCCTCAATAATAAAAGGGAATCAACAGGGAATGAAAGAGACTAAGGTATAATATGCAAGAAATACTACGACTGAGTACAATAACAATAAGTAGGAAGGTTCAATAGGTATCACGACCGCAGGGGGTCTTTACAGCACCAACACATAGCCTAAGCATGATTTCTAACATGATTTACTATCAAGTTTCTATAAGATAGGAAGGGCACATAGCTAACAACAAGCTTATTCAACAAGTAAAGTTTTCACAGAATGGACCAAGTCCAAATTCTCACGGTGCAAGCCCACACGCCCGTCACCTAGCATGCGTGTCACCTCCAAAATACTCACATAATACAATAATCCTGGGTTTCATACCCTCAAGACAATATTTAAAATTGTTACTTACCTCAAACCGTGCAAATCTTACTCTAAAATTCCTTTGCCCCTCGAATCAGTCTCCAATGCCCCGAATCTAGCCACAAGCAGTACAATATAATTAACATAGGTTAAATCCACCAGAAAAACACAAGATTATAAGCCAAAATAAAAATAGGCTCAACCAGCCCCCAGGCCCATGTCTCGAAATTCGAGAAAAGTCACAAAACCCAAAATCACATTCACTCAAGAGTCTAACCATATCAAATCTATCAAAATACGATACCACTTGGTCATCTAAATCCCTAAAATTCACTATCTGATTTCCCTAGCCCTAAACCCCCAAATTTCACCACAACAACTCACCAACTAGGTGTAAAATCAGTGGGGAAACATCATTTTAGTAATCACTTCAAAATCCTCCAAAATCCGATTTCAAAATAGTGAAAATGGTGAAAATTCTCGAAGTCCCGTATTTATATGTTCTGCCCAGGCTTTCCGCACTTGTGGCTAAAACTCTGCTCCTGCAGTCCCACATCTGCGGTGAAAATACCTCTTCTGCGGAAGTCACTTGAACCCCTTAGGGCCCGCACCTGCACTCCAGGTTCCGCACTAGCAGACGTGCATATGCGGCCCTGACCTCGTCTCTGCGGAATCACTCACTCCTAGTTGTCCCCGCACCTGCGTCCTTTTGTCCGCATATGCGCTACTGTAGGCACGAGAAATTCTTCGCACCTACGACCCATGTCCTTTCTTGCCTTTTTCGCATCCACGGCCTTCATCTTCGCTTTTGCGGGCTCGCACCTGCGATGAAACTTCTGCATATGCGATAAACCGGCTGAGTCAAAACTTCATCAGTCTTCCAACTCCAAAACTTGGTCTGTTAACCACTCGGAATCAACCCCAGGCCCCCGGGACCTCAACCAAACATACCAATAAGTCTTATAGCCTAATATGAACTTAGTCAAACCCTCAAATAACCTCAAAGAACATCAAAAAAATGGATTACACACGAATACAAGCCTAATGAACTTCTAAACATCCAAATTCCACAAACAACGCCGAAACATATCAAACCACGTACGATTGACATCAAATTTTGCACACAAGTCATAAATTACAAACACACCTATTCCAATTTTCGGAAATCCAATCTAACCCCCATATCAAAATTTCTACTCTCGGTCAAATTTGACAAAATTCTAACTTTCGTCAATTCAAGCCTTATTCTACTATGAACCTTCAAATCAAATTCCATACGTACTCCTAATTCCAAAACCACCTAACGGTGTTAAGGAACCCATCAAAATTCAAATATGAGGTCGTTTACATATAAGTCGACATCCAGTCGAATTTTTCCAACTTAAGCTTCCAATTAAGAGACTGTGACATCACTCCGGACCCGAACCAACCAACCTGGTAAGTCATATAACAGATATAGAACACAATAGAAGTAGAAAATGGGGAAACGGAGCTACGACTCTTGAGACGACTGGTCGGGTCGTCACATATCCCCCTCTTAAATATATGTTCGACCTCGAACGAGTATAGAGATATCCTGAAGTGGTGGAAAGATGATGATAACTTCTTCGCACATCATGTTCGGTCTCCCAAGTCGCCTCCTCAATCGGTTGACCCCTCCATTGAACCTTCACAGAAGCAATGTTCTTTGACCTCATCTTCCAAACCTTCCTATCCAAAATAGCCACCGGCTCCTCAACATAAGATAGATCCTTGTCCAACTGGACTACGCTTAAATCCAACACGTGAGAAGGATCTCCATGATACTTCTGGAGAAGAGAAACATGGAATACTGGGTGAACTCACGCTAGACTAGGAGGTACAGCAACCTCCCCAACTTGCCACAACACCTCAAAGGGACCAATGAACCTTGGTCTCAGCTTACCTTTCTTTCTGAACCTCATAACGCCCTTCATAGGCGAAACCCATAGCAAGACATGCTCTCCTGCCATGAATGCAACATCACGAACCTTCCGATCCGCATAAGTCTTCTGTCTGGACTGGGCTGTGCGTAGTCTATCATGAATCACCTTAACCTTCTCCAGAGCATCCTGAACCAAGTCTGTACCTAATAATCTAGCCTCAGCCGGCTCGAACCAACCCACTGGAAAGCTACATGTCCTACCATACAGAGCCTAATACGGTGCCATATGGAACCTCGAATAATAACTGTCATTGTAAGCAAACTCCACTAGAGGCAAGAACTGATCCCACGAACACCCAAACTCAATCACACATGCATATATATTATCCTCTAATATCTGAATAGTGCGCTCGGATTTTTCGTTCGTGTGAGGGTAAAATGATCTTCTCAACTCCACTCGAGTACCCAACTCGTGCGGTACGTCCCTCTAGAACCGTGATGTAAACTACATACCCTAATCAGAGATGATAGATATCGGTACACCATGAAGTATGGCTATCTCGCAGATATATACTCAAGCCATCTGCTCGAAAGAATATTTAGTTAGTGAGTTTTTTGTGTTATTTTGTGCATTACATTTGATGTCTAGAACTTGCCCCGTATGTTTGCGAAGCGAATAGTAGTTTTATTCAGTTTTAGAAGTGATATAGGCATTTCTTTGTTGAACTAGTTATATATTTTACCTGCCTAATTGTTATGTATCTTAGTTAACCCCTTTGAGCCTGTAATCCTGTTTCTTTAACCCACTTTACAAGTCTTATCCAATTGTTTGAATTAACCATCTATTTGAACATTTTCACCTCTCATGAGCAATTGAATTATTTTGAACTTTGTAAAAGTTAAAGTGGAGGTTGGTTTGGCTTTTGAGTGGAACTAGTGAAATAAGGATAAAGGTGCAATTTTTTAAAAAAGTAAGAGCCACTTGAATTGAACTAGAAAGAAAAGAAATAGTTGTATCGGGTTAAAAAGAAATATTTCTCGATAAGTGCTGACTCTTGATGTAATCGTGCTTAAAGAAGTAGGGAGTTAATGTGTATTAATGAGAAGGTGGAGTTATGGGTTGACATAAGTATGTGGTTTTAAATGTTGAAGTGTATGTATTAAAGTTCTTAGGGAGGTGTAGACACTATATCTATATGTATCCTACCCGTCTCGCAGCCTAATAGGAACAATATCTCGAAACGTGCTAATGCCTTGAGAATAGTCAGTACTGTGGTTGTGACGCTTAGGCTCAAATTTTTTTACTCCAGGATAAATACCTTACATCAGGAATTCTTATGATTTGCTTAACTGCTTTGACTGCAGTGTCGTGATAGATCCAATCCTGAGTGAGTTATGTGCCAAGTGTGTGTTAGGTTTGTATGTTATTCTTTGCATTGCATTTGATGTCCAGAACTTGCCCCGTGTGTGTGCAAAGCGAAATAGAAGTATTTTTCAGTCTTGGAAGTGATATAGGAATTTCTTTGTTGAGCCATATATATATATATATATATATATATTACCCACCTAGTTGTTATGTATCGTAGTTAACCCCGTTGAGCCTTTAATCCTGTTTCTTTAGCAGCCACATTACAAGCCATACCCCTTTGTTTGAAATGATCTTATATTTGAACCTTGTCACCT
>ML369402.1:1549-15161 GCA_005239525.1 Nicotiana knightiana
GCCCAGAGTCGATCCCACAGGGAATTTACGTATTAATTAAGCCGTCAGAATACGAAACTTTTACTGAATCAATCCTCTCAATACTTTTGAATATCAATTGGTAATATTTTACTAATTCTACTAACAATAATAATACACTAGCATACTAACAATGTGTTGTAAATAATGATGATAAAGGTCTAAGGCTATGGTTTCCCCCGTTGGTGAACTTACTTCTCGGATACTTTATATAGTTTGATTAGTTGTCTCTATCAATCATGAACACTCTATCTACCATAAATCTCTCTCAAGTAATTATGATAATTTACTAGACGCACTCTCTCAAGTTACGCTAGCTAGATTGCATTACAGTTCACTTTAGATTGCACCCGAGGTATCGTTATCTCTAATCCAACCTCTAAACCCTCGGTTATGACTTTCGTCTATACTCCGGGAGTGGTGTTGTTCAAACAACTACCTAAATATGCACTCTCTCTCAAGTAGATACATAATAAATAGGAACAGCTAATTGAGGGCCCTTTCAATCAACTACAACAAGAACGTAGTTGAACAAATAGAGATAAATCAACCAATCAAAACTATATTAATAACATAATAAGTTTATCCCCAACGGGTTCTACCAAAACCCTAGATTAAAGAATTTAGCTAGACATGTTCATAAGAATCAAACGCAAAATAAATTGCATAATTGAACTACAAAGTAATGAATAAAAGATGTAAAAATCACTGTTTTGTCACTTCAATGGTTTCCTCTCTTCGAATCCTTCGAAATCCTCTTCAAGTCCTCTTCAAGTTGTGTTTTCGGGGTCTATTTATATGTTTAGGACGAACCCTAAACGTGTAGGAGACTTCTATTCCAACCGGGAAACACTTAAACTCGTCAAAATTCGGAATTGACCGAACTTGGGACCCCGGGCGTTTGGGCTCAAACGCCCCCTTAAGGCCAGGGCAGGCCTGACGTTTGGGCTCTAACCGCCCCCTAACACCAGGGGCTGCCTGGATTTAGGGGCCAAACAACCCCCTAACGCTAGGGCCTGCCTGGCTTTAGGGGCCAAACGCCCGGCTATCGCCCGAGTGTTTCCTCTTCGACCCTTAAGCGTATTTTCGACGTATTTGCATCCCTTTAGCTCCATTTCCATCTCCACTTCACCTACGCATGAAATAAACTCCATTAAGCACATAAAAAGTGTGTTTTTATCATTAACGCACATAAAATGTAAGGCATATAACATATTAAACCATAAATTCTAGCCTCACATCAAGTTCTCAGGCATCAACAACCCTGGATTTTCCCATACTAGGTTAGCCAGCCCTCCTATCTCTTCTATCAAAGGCGTCATTTCGATGTTCCCAAAGCGGAGCACGGACCTTTCACGATCCCAGAACAAGGTAGCAGCCTCTATTATCATTTTGTTAGGCTGGATTTCCAGGAGAGATGGTAGGTTACCCAAGTGTTTCCTGACGATAGCTTTGTCGGTAGAGTGAAGATCCTCCCACCAACTCAACAGTCTTGGGTGGATATTGGAGACCATGCAGAATCTGGAGACTTCGTGCCTTATTTTTCTGCAAAGAAAATAAGGCTAGGCCCTTACCCCCACCGGACTCGACTATTTAACGTCAATAATTAGCAGGAAACATTTAATTCTCAAAATAAATGCACAGAACGTGAGTGCGTCCGTTTGGGTTTAGGGAAACCCAGTGGACTTTGGATAAGGCTATCTTAAAAGCTATCGTGCGGACGACACTTTAGCTCGACTAGGTCTGACCATGATGCATGCAACAGTGCAACAGAGTAAGGTTTCTATGGGGTTTTAGAACGGTAACCTTGAGTGGACAACTCAAGGGGGAAAGGCACGGAGTCGTTGACTGCACCGCTGATCGACTAGTTTTGCCACAATTAAGCCTTTCCAAATTTAGTGAGTAATAATATAAGAGAGCGCAACCACCCATCAAGTGTTTCTATAGTATTTTGTTTTGCACGAGTGGAGTATGAATGTTGAGCACGATTATGCAACAATAAGTATTAAAACAAGTTGTCACGTATTTGCACGTTAAAGAAAGGGGTAAAATAGCAGTAATGATTTAAAGCAGTTACAAAAGAAAACAAAGAGACATGTCAGTTTCATCTTTGAGGAAAATTAAATACCTGAAGTAAACAATTAATTGCATATAAAGGGAAGAGGAAAGGGTGCAAGTATTTAAATAAAAATAAAGGCAAAAATTCATGAAACAATTTGAAATGGTAAAAGCCTGGATATCCCAGCAGAGTCGCCATGATGTTGCGTCCCCCCTTTTCCTCGAGCGCTCCTTTCGGGGCCCGATTGAAAGGGGTTTATGACATTGGTTGAGACAACTCGTTCCTTTTGGGAAGGGGTTTGCATATTTCAAAGATTCGCCACCTAACGATTTTAATAGTGCGTTAGGGCACCTAAGGGGTTCAATTACAACTACATTACTAACCATAGATTGGGTAAGGGCTTGAAATTATCCTAAGGGGAAGGTGTTAAGCACCTCTCAGGATCCACAAGTGTGGTTCCTGGCGAAATGGTTTCTGTGAATTTGTATGGCTTAGCAAACAAACAAATAAAGGCTCAAATAAGAGGGGATTTAAGTCTTAAGCATCCAGATGTTTGAAAACAGTAAAGAAGATTAGCTTTTGAAAGGATTACAATCTAAGCATATAAAAGGTATCTTAGGTTTATAATAATATGGATCACATCAATGCAATACCCGGTAATCACTCCTCGAAGAGGGGCTACACATGGTATTAGCGCACCGGTCATCATATCCATATTCTACCCTTTCCCACCCCGTAAAAGCAACTAAATCGAGTGTTGGTCTCGACCTCTATTGCATGCTGTTACCCGTCCCTTCCTATCAGTCCCGGAGGAAATTAGGACTCCTGTCCTAAAGGAGGTGCTAGGCAGACCCTCAGGTTTTAAAGGTGAAAATGCTAAGGCGACATATAATGAACAAGTAGAACTGCAGAAAAAGGGTAGCACATAAACAGGAAAGGGCTCAAAGACCTCCACAAACAGTGCACATAAACAACATGTCTCATACACAATTAAGGTCCAGATTCAGATCCTACGCATGGTATCTAAGTGATAATAGCAAAGACAGATTTATTGCATAACTCAGAGAAGAATTCTTAATCAGGCTTGCCTACTGGTTTTAAGCATGCTGACAGTTGAACACTAATCACAAAGGACAATTCTGATTTTATTTTTTAAGTTGATTACCTAAGGCTTGCCTAGGTGTAGGATAACATGCAACAATTATTCAGATTTGTTAACGACTCTAGGTTGTTTATAGTTAATAATATGCAATTCTAGGTGTTGAAGATGTGCAAGGACTAATTACTAGTTGTTTAGAACAGGGGATTGTTTTAGATATCTGTATTTAGACTAAGTGCAGTTAAATGAGTACGATCCTATAGCATGATGTCTAATGCATCATGATGCATAATAACCTAACAGGATTTCTAAATACACATAAAATCACAATATTATGCACCGTTTCAGGAATAGCAAGAGTACAACTTGTTAATGTTATCCTAGGGATAGGATTTCTAAGTGCGCATAGCAATATGAAACATGATTGCAGAAGATACCAATTATTAACGTTATTTACCCTATCACAGATTTTTCTAAGTGATGAATGACAATACTAAAACAAGATGCTGAAACAGTATACATGGGACCTAAAGAGCAGGATTTTTAATGCATGGATGCGAACCTACACATGATTTCTATTGCGCAGATAAGAAATAAAGCTTAAAACATGGTTCCTACCCTTATAATAACTAATCATGCGTAGTTACCCCTCCCATTTAACTATCCAGCCCCCATGAGTCGTTTACAGATTATTACAAGCCAGGAATTATGAATTGCATAAACAAAGCAGAAAATAAGAAGTTATTCTATAGGGAGCCTTCACTCAGGCCCAAATCCTCCAAACCTTATGCCGTATGATATTCATAGCCTTTTCACAGTACGGGTGTGTCAAAGTTCCCTAAGGACCTCAAGGGCTCCCGGGAAATGCTCACACCCAGATTTCATAGTCAAGATAGAGCATGTGCAGTGTGGAAATACCAGCCTTAGTGTGCCAGAGTTCAGAGGGAACTCAAGGTTCCAAAGCAGTGCTCACACTAAGGGGACAGAACTTAAAGGTCTAGGAATCAAGTGAAGTGCAAGGGATGAGTTTTGAAAAGGTTTTGAAAGAGATTTAGTTGAAAGATTTCATAAACCAGAGAGTCTGTTTAGTAAAACATATTTTAAAAAAAGAGTATAGTAATAAGAAACAGTCTAAACACAACATTAAAAAATGAGTTCATACATAGCCAAAGCACACAGAACCAAGGCAGGTTCAGCCACGACAATCATGGACAATGGGGGTGGGGACACATAGAACATTTAGTTGCAAACACAATAATCCAGCAAAGATATAGGACTGGTTTAAACATGCTCGGAAACTACCGATACTGGCATAGTCACGAAACCAGACATGAAGAACCACATAGAGGGGTGATAGGGATTTGGGGTAAATATACAGCAAGTAGGAAACAGTTGATAGGTCATGCTCAGAAACACACATAAAGGGGGTATAATAGTTCAAAGGAAAGGGAAGACATAACAACATGCTAGTGATGTATTTTAATTACAGGTTTCGCAAAAGAACCACAAATAGAAGCAAACTAGAAATAGTAAGAACTGAAACAAATAGAGAATCATATTGTTGTTGGAGATTTGAATTTAAACTAGGACATACCAGTGAAGAGGAGAGAAAGCAGAATGAAAAGAGCAAGAGAGAGAGAGCACAATGGTTAGCCTTGGCTTGCAGCCGGCTAACAATTAGACAGTAGCAAATAGCACAAGAGAGAGAGAGAGCAGAGATTCTTTTAGTGTAAGAGATAGTTTTTGAACCCCAGTGTTCGTATCTTTGTTAATGAGAGAGTAGGGTACTTATAGCTTTAAAACAGGCAGAAGGAATAAGGTAAGAATAATAATTCAACAATAATTATAGAAATATACCAATTAGAATCAGGTTAGTTGCGATGACTTCCTTTAATCAAGGAGTTTAAGATTCAGACGGTAATAAGCAATACCAAATAAGGAATGAAACCATATGAGGCTGAATTAACTTATAAGGAAATAGTTTAGCATAGCACAAGTATACAACATATAATAGAGTCTAGGTTCAACAAACTCTAATTAAGGAATGTTTAAGAATCAACTTAACAGGGTGATTAACTACGAAAAATAAGGTATGGAAGGATGAAAATCAACAGGAAACCCTCAAGTGAGGTACAGATTACTGGAAATTAGCATCAATTAGGGAAATGTATCATGTATGACTGGAATACCACACACATGAAAAATAGTTTCAGCATATAGAACAAGTAAGCCTAGGTTCAAAAAATCTAATTAAGAATCGATTAGACAGTAGAATTAATCAAATAAGACAAGTGAATAACCCATGGATCAAAATCAGTAATGTATTACCCTAGGAGATCAGTGAAGGACACCAAACCCAGGGAATCAATGACTCAAACAAGGACGACATTAACTAACATGAATTAAATATATAATGTTCAAGAAATCTGAAACACCAGTAATCACAGTAGAGTAAAACCATACAAAGTTAGGGATTCATATGTATCACAGGGTAAACATGGATCTAAGCAGAAGAAGCAAGAAAATCAGATACATATATGAACACCATAGGGTAAAGCATCAGCGAATCACAAAGCTTATGAAACAGAGACACATATGCAAGTAATATCATCACAGACAAAATCATGAACTAGGGTTTAGGACTAGAAATTAGGGTTTTCAACACAGGTAAAGAGAGACTCCAATATATCGAGAATACTAAAAAATCGTAGGAAAACCGTTTAAAGAAGGGGTCATGAAACCCTAGTTGAAAACGAAGAGTTATTTTGAGAGAACATCTGAAAATATTTGAGAAAACATCAAAATAGCTTAAAATATACACAGATGTATCATAGATCTAAAAGAATTGAGGAGTTTAAGCATTAGGGTTTCAAAGAGAACCCAGAAAGATGAGAGAAACCTCAAAAAATGTTACTGGTTTAAACCCAGAAGTTATAGATCTTACTCGAACGGACGGAGGTGGCCGGAGAATGGTGAGCAAGAACTGGGGTAGGAGGATTCAACCCAGGTCTCTTGAAGACCTTAGAGATGGCAAACACTGGCGTAAGGGAACCACAAGAGGCAGGAGGGTGGTGAAGGTTTCAAGGTCTCCGGTGAAGGGATGGCCGGAGAAGATGAAGAGATCCATCGAAACATGAAGAGATATGAAGTCTCTAGAAGAGACTAGAGAGAGAGAAAGTAGAGAGATGAGAGGCAGTGAGAATAAGATGGGGTCAGGGGGGTTAGGTAGGTTTAATTATGGTAACAAAAATCTGGGTCGTTGATCTAATTTGATCAACAGCTCAGATTGGTTTGGGGTTGGGCCGGTTAGGATATTGTATTGGGCTTGGGGGTTCTGCGCTAGTTTAATTGGGTTAGGGACCAAGATTAATTTAGGCTAGAATTTAAATAAAAAGGGCTAATTGTTAAATACCCAACTAAAATTAATAAAAATAATTTATAAAATATATGATAATTGTAAAGATGAAATTGATGATTAGTAAATTAAATTTAAATGATTAATTAGTATTTTAAAAATATAAATGACTAATTACCCGGGAAAATAGCATAAAACACATGATTAGGCTATAATTATAAAGTTATTGCAACTACGGCCAAGGAGTGCCAATTTGGCTAATTGTATAGTAATTTTGTCTTAATACGACCAAAAATAATACACTAAGTCAAGAAATATTTTTGAAATCATTTGTAATTTAATTTTGTAATTGATTATTAGAAATAAAATACTGGATAAATTAACAAAAATAAGGAAAAATTACAGAAAAATACCAATTGCTATGAAAGCCTTATTTTGAAGGTGTAAATGCAAATTAAAAAATAATTTGAGAAAAAATTGGGTATCAACAGAGGGTGATTTATGTGGTGTCCAATTTTTCGCGCGCATAGATTATAGAAGAAGATGGCTTTTCTATGTGTTCCTTATACTACTGTTGCGAAATAATAAATGTAGAAAGTAAAGAACACAAGTATTTTTACGTGCAAAACACCTGGCCCAAAAGGTGAAAAAACCACGACCTACTACCCAGTAGGATTTTT
This sequence comes from Nicotiana knightiana, assembly GCA_005239525.1. Taxonomy (NCBI): domain Eukaryota; kingdom Viridiplantae; phylum Streptophyta; class Magnoliopsida; order Solanales; family Solanaceae; genus Nicotiana; species Nicotiana knightiana. The sequence continues at coordinate 8,761 of ML369402.1, forward strand.
CCCAGCACTTCACTAAGTCACTGAGATAAAAATAGTGTTTCCAAAACTCTTGTAAACCTACGGATTACCTCTAACCCTCTGTGGCAACCAGCCTCAGACTGTTGCAACAATTTCAAGTTAACTCTAACTGGAACACTACATTCAGAGTACCTAGTACAAATGCTTCTAAAGAAAGATGAAAGGTACAACTCAAAAGCCCTACTACAATTGAACTAGAATATAAGACAGACACTTGGAATTGGTTCTTCTATCTGGCTCATGTAGCTTCAGGTTCGCACACTTGAATAACACAGGAAATGCTTGCAAAATGCCTTGTTATTTTGCTGTTAACTCACGTTTAACTACATCATTTTTACGTACCTATAAAATGAGAACATCCTAAAATATATAGAATTAGTAGAATAGGAAATAACTAGAAATCTAATGCTTTACTCTTCCTTGGTGGAAGAGTTCTAGTTATCTTCAACTTCTAACTCTTCCCTTATCTAGGATAGAGTTCTCTTCAAATAAGGAGTTCTGCTCCTTATCAATTATGCAACATTTTCGTTCAGGAGATATCAGATATAACCACTTAAGCTTCCTTCATGTGCATAGCATGTGCTCGAATATGTCTGTGTATGTATGTGTACATTGTGTATGGACCTCTTTCATGCTTGAGTTCCTTTATCAATCATCAAAACAAACTTAGTTAGGCCAACACTAGGAAATTTCCAACTTTCAAATTACTAGCTTTCGACTAAATGAGTCAAATCAACGTAGGGACCTCCGATTTCAATTTCGGGCATACGTCCAAGTCCAAAATCACATTGCGGGCCTACGGGATCACCAAAACACCGATCCAAAGTCGTTTATACAAAATATTGACCGTGGACAACTCAAGTTATTTTTAAAATCAAAAAAACATATTTTCTTCAAATATTTACGTAAATCCTTTTCAAAAGTGACACACACCACACACGCAAACCAAGAATCACCAAATGAAGCTAATGGAGGTCTAGAATACAAGAATAAAGGCACACTCAAAACAACCTATCTGGTCGTCACATTCCATTTGTTTCACATAATAAGTAAATTGCTACTAATATTTTATTCTATTTTGATCTAACTGAAAACCTACGCTCTATAAGTTCCGAATTTTTTACAGTGGATTCTCTTGCATCCTACGTCTAAGTTAAAAAAAGAGAATTCTAGAAAGCAAATGCTTGGCTAACAAATTACAAATATTAGTTTTTACTTTGACTTTTGTAATTAATGGATTATTTATAGTTTTTCATTCAGATGTTCAGAAATGAACTTATAACATTCTAAATAGATAATTCAATCAAAGTTCATTGGCTCGTGGCAAAGCTAAATACTGCTTAATTTAATTATAGTGTCATGGGTTTGAAGTCTAGTGATATTATACGAGATGTTACGCGACACTGCTTTATTAGAAAAATATACGCAATAATATAAATGAAATATTTTTCTTTTGAAAATCAATGCGTATATATAATAGATCGATGGTGCTTAAAATATAATATAAAGTAAATATAAATTTGACATAAGAAAAAATCAAAGAAAATCAAGTTGAGTAATTATAATTGGCATGTTATTGTACGTGTTTCTTCTTTTTAATTTTATTTATGAAGAGTTTTTGGACAGCCTAAAATGATATTCATAGCCTGTGTTTTGCAATATTGTCGCTAAATGAGTAAATTCCTCCAATTGTAAAACAAAATTTAGTTACTTTCCGAAATAGGAAAACCTAGATAAATCAGGTAAATAAGTTTAAAATTTTATATATATAGTAGATACGAAAAAAATCCCATTAGTATTTGGAAGTGATTTTTCGATAATAATTGTATATTGTACATTTTTCTAGAGCACGTTATTTGGTTAAAAGATAAGTTTTTGAGTAATAAGTCTTTAGAACAAGAAATAAGACGATCTAACCCAGCTACGAGGAACGATTTGACAGAGAATTATTGACATTTAGGGATTGTAAATATTAACAAATCCTACAAAACGAGGAATTTCTAAATCGTTAGAGGGATAAGAGAACACAATGGGAAAACTTGGGCCAGTTTTTTCTTTCTCTGTTTAAATAATAATTACCTACGTGGAAGGGGAGTCTTGGAATAACAGTAAAGTTGTCTACGTGTAACTTATAGGTCACGGGTTCGAGCCGTGGAAACATCTATTAATATTTGCATTAGGGTAGGCTGTCTACATTATATCCTTTGGGGTACGGCCTTTCCCGAACTCTGCGTGAATGCGAGATACTTTGTATACCGTGCTACCCTAAATAATAATTACGTAGTTCCAACTTTGAAGTTTTTATCTAGAACCACAGAATCAAGAGAAGCAACAAACTAAACCCAAGTGAGATGTTTTATTGATTTAACATTTTTGGGTGGACTGATATTTGAAAATAAACTCCTTTTTTTCTTCTATAATCTAAGACAAGAAGACAATTTTCCTGAAAATGAAACATAAGTGGCTTCAATTATATTGGTTATTCAGATCTTAGCTTCTACTCCCTACCTCTCAGGATACATTATTCTTCAGGAGTTTTAACTCTTGGCAAATCAAGTACAATCGAGCTTTTCTTCAAATTTACAAAATGTTGATGAGGAGTCTCTCTAATGGCAGGATCGACATCATCTTCAGCATGGTTTGGAGAAAACCCTTTGTTAATTGCGTTATGAAATGTAACATCTTGTGGCAATATCACAGGAATCGAGCTTCTCTTCAATTCACTAGGGGCAGGACTAACAGCATGTTCATCATGGTTTTGGAAAAGCCGTTGGCCATTAGCTTTGTGAAATGTAACACCTTGTGGCAATATCCCAGGAATCAAGCTTCTCTTCAATTCACTAGGGGCAGGACTAACATCATGTTCACCATGGTTTTGGAAAAGCCGTTGGCCATTAGCTTTGTGAAATATAAGACCTTGTGGCAATATCCCAAGAATCGAGCTTCTCTTCAATTCAATAGGGGAAGTACTAACAGCATGTTCACCATGGTTTTGGAAAAGTTGTTGGCCATTAGCTTTGTGAAATATAACACCTTGTGGCAATATCCCAGGAATCGAGATTCTCTTCAATTCACTAGGGGCAGGACTAACAACATGTTCACCGTGATTTTGAAAAAGTTGTTGGCTATTAGCTTTGTGAAATGTAACACCTCGTGGCAATATCCCAAAAATCGAGATTCTCTTCAATTCACTAGGGGCAGGACTAATATCATGTTCACCATGGTTCTGAAAAAACCGTTGGCCATTAGATTTGTGAAATGTAACACCTTGTGGCAATATCCCAGGAATCGAGCTTCTCTTCAATTCACTAGGGGAAGGACTAACAGCATGTTCACCATGGTTTTGGAAAAGCTGTTGGCCATTAGCTTTGTGAAATGTAACACCTTGTGGCAATATCCCAGGAATCGAGATTCTCTTCAATTCACTAGGGGCGGGACTAACAACATGTTCACCGTTATTTTGAAAAAGTTGTTGGCTATTAGCTTTGTGAAATGTAACACCTCGTGGCAATATCCCAGTAATCGAGCTTCTCTTCAATTCACTAAGGGCAGGACTAACCACATGTTCACCATGGTTCTGGAAAAACCGTTGGCCATTAGCTTTGTTAAATGTAACACCTTGTGGCAATATCCCAGGAATCGAGCTTCTCTTCAATTCACTAGGGGCAGGACTAACAGTATGTTCACCATGGTTCGGGAAAGGCCGTTGGCCATTAGCTTTGTGAAATGTAACACCTCGTGGCAATATCCTAGGGTTACCTCGAAGATAAGGCCTCTTAGGCACAATCGATCCAAAATTAGGATTAGAAGCACTTTGGCCAATTATAGGGTCAGTGTCATCTTCACCTGGATGTATAGTAATCCCTTTGCTTTTTTGAAGTAGACTCCATTGTGGCAATAGGCCAGGATTATATCTAAGATAAGGCCTCTTTGGAATTTTTGTAAGCTCAGCTTTTGCCAAGATAGCTCCACATGTTATTATGAAGAAGAAGAGAGGGAAAATGGAGTTTTTTTGCACCATTTTTTGCTATGAGACTTCAATACAGAAATAGCCACTTAGAATTAACAAGGGGAGAAGAGTTATTATATAGTTGCTTGGAGATTTAGACTTAGATGTATATGAAGCATTTACTCTATCTACTAAATGAAATAAGAATAACAGCCTTGTTAATGAAAAAAAACAGTTTCAGTATTGGAATTAATTGTGGTTATATAAGTTGCTATTTTGACAATAACAGTAAATAAGTTATTTTTTATTTTTGTATAAATTAATACTTTTGAGTCAATAAATTGTTCTCCTTTAATTGTGGTCATCGTCCGTTATGCTGCTATTTTTGTTTTTTGTGTGTTGTTAGTTGAAACTTCAAAGTTTTCACATCATTAAAGATTTGGTAAAAACAAAAGTAGGAGAAATTTTAATTAAACAAGAATAGTGGGATTTGATTATTTTATTTTTACTACATTCGAATAGTCATGCAAAGGAGATTTGAAATCTTGATTGAATAAGATTTGTGAAAATCTAGACTTCTATAGAAGGAAAATGGTATATATAGGTAAAAACAAACGTGAGACGAAATAAAAATCCAGATTTGTTAGGTGTAAAAAAAAGTGTATATAGGTATATTTAACATAAAACTGAACAAAAAAAATTATAACGGGTCACAAAATCAATTGACAAAGTATGTAATCCATCTGTTTTAATGTACGTAACATAATTTGATTCGGTATGGAATTTAAGAAGGAAAAATATATTTTTTAAAATTGTGGTTTTTAATATTTTACTGTTAAATTTCTCTATAACGGTATCATTTTTAGGATATTTTTTGTCACGCCCGGAATTCACACCGTCGAGACCGTGATGGCCCTAACATTCCACTTGCTAGGCAAGTCATGTTAGAATATTATTAAACCAATTCTACTACAACAGTATTAACGGTAAGTAAGCCATAAAGAATGCGGATTATTATAACAACCTCATCATTTATCACTACCCGGATCTGGTGTCACAATTCTCAAGCATTCTAGAATTTACTACAAGTACAAGTCTGAAAGAAGTACAACTGCTTGAATGAAAGAAACAGTAAAACAGAAAAGATAGACGGGGACTTCAAGGTCTGTGAACGCCGATAGATCTACCTTGAGTCTCCGGAGTGCAGGTCCAACAGCCAACTCTCGATCAACCAGAGCCGGTGCCAAAATCTACACAACAAGTGCAGAGTGCAATATCAGTACAACCGACCCCATGTACTGATAAATGTCGAGCCTAACCTCGACGAAGTAGTGACGAGACTAAGACAAGACACCTACAATCAAACTTGTACAGTTTAACGGTGTATATACAAGCAACAGTAAAGAACTAAACACGTCACATCGGGAGGGGAAACATGCTGAGGGAAAATACAAGATAGAGAATTACAGCAGAAAGATAACTTGAATAGTAAATATACTATGAACCAACAAGAATCAATGAACACCATAAAGGAAAAGTGCACGGCATCACCCTTCGTGCTTTTACTCTCATCCTCACCATAATATAATAGAAACAGGACGGCATCACCCTTCGTACATTAACTCTCATAACATGGCACAACAATTACCCTTCGTGCATTACACTCACAATATGGCACTGCATCACCCTTCGTGCATTAACACTCTCAATCTTACATAAAGTCAATAGAAACGGTACGGCATCATCCTTGGTGCATTGACACTCTCCCTCACCAAAACAATGAACAATGACAGTAGGGAGGTAGAAACAACGAGATCAAATCTTACTTCGACATTCGGTTCCACAATACCAACCTCAACTTGATTCAACATCAATCAATACCAAAATCTGTAAACATGGTAATAATGATCACCATTACAATTAACTAGTCTAAGCATGAATAATATGATCAAGGAAAGCAACAATTTACAAGAATAGGACCTACCCGCATGCTATAACCCGACAACAACGCATAGGTACTCGTCACCTTACCTATACGTGGTACCCAACATCTAAACACGTAGCAAATAGACAATTAAGTCCTAATCCCTCAAGCCAAGGTTAACCACGGCACTTACCTCGCTCCAACAGCCAACTCAAAGCTCAATCACAGATTTTCCCTTCAAACAAGCCTCTGAACCAATAGAATCTAGAAAATTACCAACCAAACAATTCAAATAAAGCCTTCGGAACTACCCACGATTGTAAAGAATTCAATTTAAGCCATTTTTGAAAAAGTCAACAAAAGTCAACACCCAGGCTTGCTTGGTCCAAAACCAAAATTCAATTACCTATTCACCCCCGAGCTCGATTATATAATTGATCTTGGAATCTGACTTCAATTTGAGGTCTAAATCCCTAATTTATCAAATCCTTAGTTTCTACCCAAACACCC